>PVJA010005326.1:36869-79912 GCA_004027025.1 Myocastor coypus | reverse complement strand
AGAGCATCCAGTTCATGGCAGCGGAACAGCAACAAAATGGTGGCAGAGGTAGCCAACCAACACGGCAGCAGAGCAACAGCAACAGCTAGAGCTCCAGTCTGTCTCTCTGTCTCTCTTTATATTACATTCAGGCTCTCCACCTTAGCTCCCGCCCTAGGCTACACCCATAATCCCAGAAGTACTTCCACCCATAATCCCAGAAGTACTTCCACCCATAATCCCATCAGTACTAAAACCCATAATCCCAGGGATCATGGATCAAGTCTCAAACTCTAGAAGTCCCCGCCCAATGACTCCATGAGGCTTTGGGGGGACAACTAGACATAAACCACAACACTGAGTCTTTTTTTATGGAAATTAAGTGTGGTTCTTTGGAAAGGCTCTTTGTGTAAATGGAAGTCACTAAAAATAACCACAGTTGATTTAGGTTTAGGCAAGATGACTTCGAAAGATTGGAAAGAGTTGTATACATTTAAAAATACCTAGGGGGCTGTTGGATAGCTAAGTGGACCAAGGGCCTACTTTGGCAAGTATAGGCATCAGGATTTGATCCTTGGTCCTGCATGCCACGTTGGCTCTACCCCTGGAGGTGCTGAGCTAGACAACAAGTCTGGGCTTAGTGGCACATGTCTGCAGTCCTAGCTGGGAGGCTGAAAACAGGAGGATCACTACGAGTCCAGCTGTATAGTGGGACCCTGTGCCAAATACATAACTAAAATGAAAAAATAATTACCTAGGACTGGCATGATAGCTCAGCAGATCAAGTACCTGCTTAGGCAAGTGCAGGGACTGTGATTCAACCCCCAGCACCACGTGCCATGCTGGACCTGTCCCTGAGTACACTGAGCCAGGCAAGACTGGGTGTGGTGGCTTGCACCTGTAATCCCAGCACTGGGGAGGCTGAAACAGGAAGATCACCAGGAGTCTAAGCTGCATATAAGACCCTGTACTAAATATATTTAAAAAATACCTACCCATTCTTAAATTCTCACCTATTTTAAGGAAACTTAAATTGGAAATTACAGACAATGTGCTTGAGGTGGGGCAAACGCAGGGCTTACTCTCAAAGGAAAGGTCTCAATGCTTCCTTATTGGTGAAGTTATTAGAGAATGAATGATATAGGTTTTTAAGTTCAAGTAAAATGTTTCACATATATTATGATTAAGAACTGCAAACATTATGATGGGTTATTTATGCCTCATAAAGGGAATTAGAGTGTTCCAAAAGCAATGAGAAGTTCACGGAGGAATTCTAGAGTGGCACTGGAATGGTAGTTCTGTGCACTCAGACCTCTCAGACTGGGTAGTGTGGCGGGGGGTCAGGTGGGAATCAGAGCAAAGAGGTTAGGAGAGAGTGTGTAACCTAGGTGTGTGCTAAAGGTTACAAGTAAAGAAGATGGAAACAGAAGAAGACATGTTAGAGAGAATTTTGGGAGACAGATGGGCAGGCTGAGATGATGTCTGGGAAGCAGGGATGCCTATAGCTTATGTTAGGCTCAACTATGGAAATAATGGGAGCCTAAAGAAGATGGAATTTGGCACCTACTGTGAGTGATGCCTCCACTTAACTTTCCCTTCTTATCCACTAACTATCCTGTCCTTGAAGCCCCTCCCCTAGACAAACGTGATCTGTCAAAATGAAGCCACATCCCCACTCTAGTAGAGCTTCTTACATGTGTAGTACTGAGCTTACTGCCTTGAGTATTAGAGTTAGTTTTTGCTCACCTCATTCTATTATTACACGAAGACATCTGGTACCAAAGTGAACATCTTCTTTAACTTTGTGCCTTTAATTTATGATCCAGTGTCCAGCACAGATGGATCCCTAAATATGTGCCAGGAACTAATGAGAAGTAGCAGCTCCAAGGTCCTTATTTAAATTATTATATATGTTCCTCCATCTGCCCTATATATTGCAATGGGTGGGTGTCCTGTTAAGAGTATTTTTGTCATCAAAAAGTTTTAAATTCTACTCTACCTCTAGAAAGAATATGATAAAATTCATATAGAATTTAGATGACAAGAAAGTCATTGAGTACACATGGAAAATTTATTGAGGTAAAAAGCCAAGGCAAATTTACCAGCCTAAGATTATTGTAATTTAGCATTGAATTTATTTTTGAGATTTGTGAATCTCCAGTGTTCATGTTAGTTATGTACTATGCTTTTGAAAAATCATCCTTTGCAAAACAGTACCCTAGAACACTGAGGAGGGAATGAGGAGAAGATGGGCCTTATTCTCAAATTAGCAAAGATGTTCTTATTATAAAACACCCCAAGGTTTAAAAGTGTTACTGGGTCCTCTCTTGCTCCATCTCGAACCTTGTAGTGTGGTGCTCTATGGGTCATGGATTAGGGAAAATGAGGTTGGTTTAGATAAGAAGATTACAATGCCAGGAAAGGAAATTTTATAGAACTTCACTTATCAAAGTAATATGAATTTCACAGTATTTGTTGTAATACACAATGTTGTCTTCAACCCAGTTATTTGTGTTACCAGATATACACATATAAAGTTGCGGAAGAAAGAGAAAATTTATAAGAAATTAAAAAGAGAAAAAGCACGAGCAGTTGAAAACAGGAGATGAAACAAATTAAAGCATTACCTGTTTCTTTCCATAGACCAGCAGAAATGCACAGCACAGTTGTCCAAACCATCGTGCTTACTTACACAACCTCTTTCCCCCACTCCCTCTCCTGTTCTCCTCAAATCAGTAGCGCTTTTCTTTTGATTAAGTTCATTTCCTTTTTCTAGTATCTATTGTACCATCCAAATTCCATTTTGCTCTTTTCAGGTTCTCGCACTCAGGGAACAATATAATGTTTACACATGTTGGTCTGATTTATTTGACTTAAGAGTATATTTTCTAGTTGCATCAATTTACGAACAAAAGACTCAAATTTATCCTGTTTTATAGCTGCATGATAGTTCACTGTATAAAAATATCACATTTTCCTTATCTGTTCTTCAATTGTTGGGCACCTGAGTTGTTTCCATGATTTAGTTATGACAAATTGCACTGCTATAAACATGAGTGCACATATATCACTGTGGCATGAGGTTTTCAGTTCTTCTGGAAAAACACGCAGGAGGGAAATAGCTGGGATGAATGAGACCTCCAATCTTAGCTTTTGAAGGAATCTCCACATTAATTTCCATAGTGGTTGTACCAGTTTGTACTCCCATGGACAGTGCAGAAGGTTTCCTTTTTCTCTACAGCCTCTCCAGCATTTGTTATTGGCTGAGTTTTTGATATTAGCCATTCTTTCTGGGGTGAGATGGAATCTCAGTATTGTTTTAATTTGTATTTCTCAAGTGACAAATTATGTGAAACATTTTTTCATATATTTACTTGCTATTTATATTTCTTCCTCTGAGAAGTGTGTGTTCATCGCAGATGTGCATTTTTGAATTGGATGTTTGAATTTGGGGGGCCTGATTTTTAAAAATTCTTTGTTTCTGAGAGAAGACCTTTCTTGGAGGGTCAGTCCACTATAAGTTTTTCCCACTTCATGGGTTTTCCCTTATTCTTTTGGAGATTTGCTTTGAAGTGCAGAAACTTCTCAAAAAATGGGGTCCTAGTTGATTATTCTTTGAAGTATTTTCTTTGATGTTTGGATTCTGTTCATGAACTCTCTACTTACTTCTATGTCATTAAGAATTATACCTACATTTTCTTCCAGAAGATTTAGTGTTTCCATTTTAATATTTAAATCATTGACCCATTTTGACTGTAGCTTTGTGCATGGTGATAGGCATGGGTCTAGTTTCAGCTTTTGGCATGTGGAAAACCAATTTTTCCAATACTATTTATTAAAGAGGCTATATTTCTTCCAGTGAGCATGATTTGGCCCTATATCAAAAATAAGGTGGCTGAGTGTGTTTGCAGTTGTGTCTGCATCTTCTATTCTGTTCTATTGATCCTCAGATCTGTCTCTATTCCAGTACCATGCTGCTTTTATCACAGCATAATTTCAGGTCAGGGATTGTGATACCTCCTGTCTTTCCTTTGTATCTCAGGATTACTTTGGACATTATGGGTCTCTTCTGGTTCCAAATGAATTTGAGGGAACTCTTCTCTAACTCTTTGAAGTATACTAATGCTAATTTACCTGGGATTGCATTGAATCTGTGTAACTATTTTGGGAGTATGGCCATTTTCACTGTGTTAGTTCTTCCCATCCAGGAGCATGGAATATTTTTCCATTTTCTAAAATCTTCTTGGATCTTTTTTTCAGAGTACCATAGTTTTCACTGTATAAATCTTTTATATCCTTTGCGAGATTGACTCATAAATATTTCATTTATTTGGAGGTTATTGTGAAAGACGTGGTTTACTTAAATTTTCTCTCAGTGTGTTCATTCTTTGTGTACAAAAATACTATTGATTTTGGGGTGTTGACTTTGTATCCTGCTACTTTGCTGAATTTGGTGATTAAATCTACAAGACTCTAGGTGGAATTTTTGGGATCCTCTATGTACAGTATCATGCCCTCTGCAAATAGTGATAACTTCACTTCTTTTCCAATTCTTATTCCTTTAATTTCGCTCTCTTGTTTAATTTATCTGTCTAATTCGTCCAGAACTATATGAAAAGAAATAAAGGTGGTGCATATCCTTGTCTTGTTCCTGACTTAAAAGTGAAGGCCTTAGCCGGGCGTGGTGGCTCATGCCTGTAATCCCAGCACTCGGGAGGCTGAGGCAGGAGGATCGGTGCGGGTTCGAGACCAGCGTGGGCTACAAAAGTGATTTTGAGGCCAGCCTGAACTGCATAGCGAGACCCTGTCTCAAAAAGGCAAAAAAAAAAAAAAAAAAAGCTAAGGCCTTCAGGTTTTTGCGCATTTAGTGTGATGCTGTTTGTTGGTTTCTTATTGATGGCTTTTATCAGGTTGAGATATAGACCATCTATTCCAATTCTCCATAAGGTTTTTGTCATGAATGAATGTTGGGCTTTGTCACAAGTTTTTTATGCATCTATTAAGATGGTCATGTGGTTTTAGTTCTTGGTTCTGTTGATGTGGTATATTACACTTACGGATTTCCGTATGTTGAACTATCCCTTCCTTCCTGGAATGAATGCCGCTTCATCATGTTGTATAATCTTTTTGATGATTTGCTGCATTCTGTTTGCTGGCATTTTATGAAGATTTTTTCATGTGCATTCATTAGAGAGATTGACCTGTAGTTCTCTTTTTCAGTCGGATCTTTCTCTGGTTTTGAAATCAGAGTAATATTTGTCTTCTGAAATGAGTTTGGGAGAATTGCTTCCATTTCAATTTCATTGAAGAGTTTGATAAAAGTAAGTATTAAATCTTCTTTAAATTTCTTGTAGAATTTTGCTGTGTATTCATCAGGTCTTGACCTTCTCTGGGACTTTGTTTGGTAGTTTTTTATTGTTATATTTTCAATTTCATTTCTCTTTATTGGGTTATTCAGAGTTTGTATATCTTCTTGACACATCTTTGTCATTTCATATGCATCTAGGAAACTGTTTCTTCTGTGTTTTCCATCTTGTGGGGATAAAGATTTTGGAAGTAGATATTAATGATCTTCTGAATTTCTCTAAGTTCTGTAGTGATTTCATCCTTTTATATTTTATTTCATGAATTTGGGTTTTTTTCTTCCTTTTTTTGATTAGGTTGGCTAGGGGTTCATCAATTTTATGTAATCTTTCAAGGAATCAGCTATTTGATTCATTTATTCTTTGTATTTTTTTCTTGTCTCCAATGCATTGACTTGTGCTCTAATATTTATAATTTCCTGCCTTCTTCGGGCTTTGGGCTTAACTGGCTCTTCTTTTCCTAGGAGTTTGAGGTGCAGCATAAGGTCATCTATTTGGGCTTCTTCTGTTTTCCTAATGTGCTAATTTACTGCTATAATTTTCCTCTTAAGACCACTTTCATTGTATCCCGCAGGTTTTGGTAAATTGTATCTGCATTTTCATTTTATTGTAAATATTTTTTAATTGCTTCTGTGACCCAGAGGTTGTTTAGAAGATTGTTATTTAATTTCTATGTGTTTACAATATTTTTATAGTTTCTTTTATCAATAATTTCCAGTTTTATTTCACAGTGGTAAGATAGTATGAATGGGATAATTTCAACTCCCTTGCATTTACTTAAGAGTGGTGTGTGTGCTAGTATGTTGTTTATTTTGGAGAATGCCTCATGTGCAGCTGAGCAGAATGTGTATTCTGCAGTTGTTGAGTGAAACACCCTGTAAAGGTCTACCAAGTCAACTTCTTCACAAGTTTGGTTTAGTTCTGTTGTTTCTTTGCTAATTTTTTGCCTAGTTAATCTATCTCTTTGTGACAATGGCATGTTGAAACCCTCCATTACAATTGTATTTTTGCTCACTTGATTTTTCATTCCGTTAAAAATTGTCTTATGTAGAAAGGTGCTCCTACATTGGTTTCATACATATTTATAATTGATATCTGTTCTTGTAGTTCTCCTTTAACAAATGTGTAGTAACCTTCTTTATCACTTTGGATGATTTTTGGTTTGAAGTTGATAGTCAACAACCACGAAAGCTTCGCCTGCTTTTTTTCTGATTTCTTGTGGCATGGAGGATTGTTTTCCATTCTTTGACTTTGAGTTTGTGAATTTCCTTCTGAGTTAAATGTGTTTCGTGTAGGCAGTATAATGTTGAAATTTGTTTGTTTGTTTATTATGTATTTTAGGGAAGGGCCTACAGGGTGTTCAGGGTCTCACTACTAGTTTGGACTCACAGTGATTCACTCGTTTACTGCCTCCCAAGAGCTGAGTTTATAGGCGAGCACCATCACGCCCAGTCTCAATTGCTGTCTCAGCACACCCGGGGGGGTGGGGCCAGCATGGCAGGCCTGGGGATCAAATCCCCAACTCCTGTGCCTGCTTGCAGGTCCTTTAATCTGCTGAACTATTTGGCCAGCCCTTTTGGATTTTATTTCTTAATCTACTCTGCTAGTGTATTTCTTTTGATTAGTGAATCGAGGCTATTTACATTGATGGTTATAATTGATACATATTGGCTTATTATTGTCATGTTATCTTCCTTTTATAGGTGCTTACTTTTTCCTTCTTTTTAATTACTTCATCTGCATTGTGGTTCTTTTCTGTTGTTCTTGAAGCTGTGACCACTCTGTCTCTTTCTAGAGTATCTGTTAGCACTCTTTTTAGGGTTGGTTAGGTGATCATGAAATTCTTCAATTGTACTTTGCCATGGAAGGAACTTATTTCACCAATGAATTTAATAAATAGTTTGCAGGGTTCATCATTTTGGGTTGAAAGTTATTTTCTTTCAGGACCTGAAATACTTCACTCCAAGCTCTTCCTGATTTGATTGTCTGTGTTGAGAAATCTGTTGTGATTTTGATAGGCTTTCCATTGTAGCTGATCTGTTTCTTTTCTCTAGGAGCTTTTAAAATTCTGTTCCTTTGCTGAATTTTTTAGATCTTTATTATATGTCTAGGTATATATTTGTTGCGATTATGGCTATGTGGAGGTCTATATGACTCCCTTAAGTATGTCAGATTCCTTTCTCATATTTGGAAAATTTTGTGTTAGTATTTCTGCACATAATTTTTTTAGGTCATTTGTGCTGTCTCCTTGCTGCTTTCTTGATACCTATTATTCTATATTATTTTTCTTTGCATCATCTTGGAGTTGTTATTGTTATTTCTTGATTCCTTATTCATTTCAAGGGATCTTCTAATTGGGAACTAAGGGGCAAAGCAATCAGAGACAAGAGAAAAGAAGGCCTGAATCAAGGCTAGGGCAGAGTGTCTTTGTGTTGCTACACAGAATAGTAACTGATGGGGAAAATAGATTTATTTTCCACAGTCCTGGAAGCTGGAGGTCAAGGCAGAAGCTGACTCGGTGCTTAGCGGGGGATGCTGTCTGCTCCCAAGGTGCTGCTGCCTTTTGCTGTATCCTGCAAGTGGGTGAGTGCTGTGTCTTTATATTGCAGAAGGGGCAGAAAGGCAAAAGGTGCCTAAGTTGTTATCTTCAGCCTTTGTATAAGATCTCTCATCCTGTTCTTGAAAGCTCTGCCCTCACTACGTAATCACCATCTAAAGCCCTTTCCCCATATTCAACTGGCTACATTTCAATGTTTTGAGTTTTAGGGGACACAGTCAGATCGCAGCATGTGAGCTAGAAAAAGCTGTAGATGAATTGGGTGATGCTCAAGAGTTAGAATGGACTCTTGGTAGGTGACTTCAGTGGAATAGGTGGTCCAAAGAGCATCCAGTGGCAAGGACCTATTTCCTGTCCAGTGAGGATGCTAAGTGGTACAAGATGGTGTAGAAATGCTGCTCACTGTTCTCAGTAGTAACCCTGACCTCTGAATGTCTGCATTCTCCTGCTCTTGTGTAGTACTGAGGAGAAGAATATGTTCCAGAAATACCTGTTTTGGGAGGACTGGTTTCTCCCACAGTAGGAAAGTCACCAATATTTATCAGTGGGGATCGTAGAGGATCTGGCTGGATCCTTACTAAACTGCTTTTAAATTTTCATTGTATCAAAAAATAAAAGGATATGACAGGGCTGGTGAAATAGCTCAGCAGTCTAAAGTGCTTACTTAGGCAATTATAGTCAAGTGCCAGGGACCGCAGTTTGATCCCCCAGTACTACATGCCACGCCAGCCCTGCTCTCAGGGTGGGCTGAGCCAGCCAAAAAAAACCCCAAACAAACAGACAAACAAACAAACAAAAAGATATACCAAAAAGTGATTCAAGAAAGCGTAAAAATACTAAATAGGCTACTTCTATGAAAAACACCAACACCTAGTCACCAAAATGTAGTAATTTTCTATAACTTGTATCTCAGCTGTGACCACAAGACAACCTCCTACTTCATGCTATGGAAAACATTTTCAGTGCTGGGGAAACCAGCATCACATCAGAGCTTTATAAGGTTGAGAGAAGGATACTGTCTTTCACTCTCCCCTTGAACTTAGTCAAAGAGCCCCCTGAGGCACAAAGACATTCTGTTCTCTCCCTTCCATTCTTTCTCTCTCCAGCATCCATCGTTCCCAACTACTAGCATTGCCAGTCAAATATTTCAGCTGCAAAATTGGTATGATTTTATGGTCTAAAAGGACCCATTTTCCCCTGGTGAAACATCACACATGCTCATTCAGTTCATAAGGGGAGATTACAGATGCTTTGCCCTACAATGGGCCTTTTTGGCTTAGAGTAGCAGGAAGGAGCAAATTCCTAAGCAACCTTCTCTTTGAAATGCATTGTGCATAGAGGGGGATTAGGTTCAGCTTCTTTCAGGATGACATTTTTTCTGTGCGTATATTGTGTTAAGCTGGGAACAGCCTGGGTAAAAGCAGGGTGGGGGTTGGGGGAAGGTGTCACATCTGTTGAAAAGATCATTTTGTATGGCTTGTCCTGGATTTTCACTGCAAGTTCCAGGGCCCCTGAGAGCTGATTTTGAGAGTTTACCTTGTGTGAGGTCCCTGTCAAGTGCTCTAGGAGCACAGGGGACATGGGTTACAGGGCTGCATCAAAGAGACCCTGGAATGCTGGGAGTGGGCTCAGGTCTAAAGAATGCCAAAGGTGGCAGGAGTAAAACATGGTCTACATGAAGAAGAGTAGAGAGGAAGAAATACACGTGGTCAACTAGGAATGTCAGGGAGGAGCAAAGGGAACTCAGCCAGAGGGCCAAGGATGTGCCAGAGATTGCCAGAGATTGGCTTCTTCCTACAATGCAACATCTGTCGTCATCATAGTTCTGCAAAGTAGATGTCATTCCCACACTTTCCAGCTAGAAGAGGGACGACTCCAAGAAGGTAGCATACACAAAATGCAATCTGTACAACTTCAGAGAAAAACTTAACTCTGTCTTTCCCAAAGCTACTGTGGTTATCGGCTGAATGATGGCTGCCCAAAGAGTTTCATGCCTTACTCCCTGGCATTTGCATGCGAAGTTGTCTGCGAAAGGGGAATTGCGATAAGAGGTGGAATTAAATTTCCCTAGGAGCGACTTGGAGGTGGGCATAGGATCCCAGGTCAGTCAAATGGGTTCAGTGTAAACTAAAGGGTCCTTGTAAGGGGAAAAAGAAGCAGAAGAGGAAAGTAGACAACTAGAGAAATACTAGAACTGCACTTGTGTGCTCTGAAGACGGGGGAAGGGGCCACAAGCAGGCGACAATGTGGTCGCATCCAGAAGCTAGAAAAGGGAAGGCACAGGTTCTATGCCAGAGCACATGGCATGAGGGGAGCCTGCTCATGTCCTGGGGTATTTTTCAATTTTTATTAGTATATGTTTGAAGTCATACTGCTTACTCTTCGGGTGTAGGTATATACACTCAACTTATCTTAATTCTTTTTATTCCCCTTCCCTATCTCTGAATCCACTTAAGATCTATCTCTTAGTTTTCTATTGACTATCTTTTATTTTTAAAAATTATCCATACTTTGGCTTTCTCATATAAAAGAAGTTATTAAACATTTAAGCTTGTGTGTCTTATTTATTCCACTGAACATTATGGTCTTAAGGTGCACTCATTTTCCTATAAATGACTCCCATATATCCTTCTTTTTGGCAATGTAGTACTCCACTGCATATAAATACTGCATTTTCTTTACCTGTTGATCTGTTGATGTGTACATAGGCTGCTTCTAGCTCTTATGAGCTGTGCTACTGTAAACATGGGTGTGCATGGATTACAATGGTAGGATGGCCTTAACTCTTTTAGGAAGATACCAAGAAGGGAAATGCTGAGTTGAGTGAAATGTCTAGATTTAGATTTTTGAAACATCTCCATCCTGATTTCCACAGTGATTATATCAGAGTACATTCCCACCAGCAAG
This sequence comes from Myocastor coypus, assembly GCA_004027025.1. Classification (NCBI taxonomy): domain Eukaryota; kingdom Metazoa; phylum Chordata; class Mammalia; order Rodentia; family Myocastoridae; genus Myocastor; species Myocastor coypus. Next base: position 69,106 of record PVJA010005326.1, on the reverse strand, counting down.
GAAAAGCCTGCGCTTCTTCGCACAGCTTTCCCAACCTGTGCTGTTATTCTTGTGGTTATTATGATTATGATTATTTATGATAGGCATTCTTTCTGACATAGGATGGAATGTAAATCTTTTAATTTGCAATTCTAAGATATCCAGAGATGTTAATTATGTTTTTTTGTACATTCGTTGGCCATTTGTCCTGCTGAGAAGTCTATTCATTTCAGGTGTCCATGTTTTTGTTTTTTTATTCCCAAGGATCTGTTTTATGAGCTCTTGGAAATTCTGTATATGAAATCTGTGTCGGAGGAGTAGCTGGCAATTTTTTCTCATTCTGTAGGCTATCTCTGTTCTCTTTGCTGTGAAGATTTTTAATTTGGTAGAATCCATTTTCTAATTCTTGATGTTATTTCTTACGCAGTTGGGGTTCTTATGCAGTTAGGAAATCCATCAGTGAGTGTAAGTTTTGAGAGTTTTGCCTGTATTATCTTTTTTTCTTTGAGTTTCTTCTTCCTTTATGAAATTTTTATTATACTTGTTATCATCTACATATACATAATGATCATATTCATCATAGGGAATGTGTCCCTGTGCGTGATCTAGCTTGATTCTTCTTTTTATCCTGTTCCTCTCTCTTTCCTTCAGCCCCGTTCCCCTCCATATATATATCTGATTCCATTTTATTTTACTTTTTTTTTATTTTTTTAAATTACTTTATTTTTTTATGTTATGGCTGGCTCAGCCTGCTCCGGGGGAGGCGCTGGCGCAGCATGTGGTGCTGGGGATTGAACCTCGGTCCTTGTGGTTGCCTCAGCTTGCTTAAGGAGATGCTTTAGATCTCTGAGCCATCTCTCCAGCCCTTATTTTACTTTTTAAAAAATGTACTTGGCTGTTACAGGGCTTCACTACACAGCTCAGACTCATAGTGATCCTCCTGTTTTTCAGCCTCCCAGCACTGGGATTACAGGCATGTGTCTGTCCCTAAACCCAGACTCTGTGGCTGGCTCAGCCCACCCTGGGCTCAGGGCTTGCATGGCATATGGTGCTGGGGATCAAACTGTGGTCCCTGAGCTTGCCTATGATTGCTAGGCATGTGCTTTAGCCCGCTAAGCTGTCTCATTGGTCCCATTTAATTTTTTTTTAAGAATACAAAATAGTAAAAAAAAATGAAATGATACAAATTTTTACTAAACAAAGTAATGGGAATTCGACAATGGTTGTATTGTATAGTGTTATCTTCAAATTAGTTTAGATTATCAGATATAAACCTGCAAAATTAGTTTTAGAAAAGTTTTAGGACATTTTTAAAAATAAAAGAAAAGATTAAGCACGACCTGCTCCTTTCAATAGATGAGCAGGAATCAACAGTACAATTATCCAAACTATCTTGCGTATATATCTAAACCTATCTTCTCTTCTTCTTTCTTTTCTCTTTTTCTCATCCCAGTTTTCCCTTCCCGTTGAATGATTCTTTGCCTTTCACAGTATCTATCATTCTTTGCCTTGTTTTCTTTTGTTTTTTGTACTGGGGGTTGAACTTAGGGCCTCGTACTTGCCAGGCAGGTGCTCAGGCCACTGAACTAAGCCCCCAGCCAGCATTCTCTATCATTTTATCCTTCTTTTCTCATTTTATTTTTCTTTCCTTCTTTCTTCCCTCTCCTCTTCCCAGTTCCCCTTTCTTTTTGGACAAATTTTTCCTACTTTGCAACATTTGTTTTACATTTTGGTTCTTACTTATACTTTCAGTTTGTCACAGCAGAGAGAGAATGTAATAGTTGCATATGTGGCCAATTTATTTCACCTAAGAATATAGTCTCCAGGTCAATCTGTTTAGGTATAAATGTCTCAACTTTATCCTTCTTTATGGCTGAGTAGTACTCCATTGCACAGAAAATGCCACACCTTTTCTGTTTATATTAATGGGCATGTGGCTTGTTTCCAAGATTTAGTAATTACAAACTGTGAGGCCACCAACCTGATTGCTATTAAATAATTCCCGGGTAGAAGAAGGTCCAAGGGGCTGGGAGGGTGTGATGGGAAAGGACAACTGAAGACCTTGACTTGGCCAGCCTCACCCCTCAACCTCCTCTTTCCTCACCAGGTATCGCAGTGTGGCATACTTACCACCTCCAGAGCCTCCCTACAGTTTCATTGGCTACACCAAAATACCCCTTCAGGTTAGAGTTAGGACTTCAGACCTTGGAGAAGCTGGGGATGGATGGTGGACTCCCTCCTGCATGCATTTTGTGATATAGGCAGCTGGGCTCTGGGCAGCTGCGTCCCTCCTCCACACCCAGGGCCAGCCCCAGTGTCCTAGGGCTTAGAATTTCCTCAGCAGGAGCTCGAGCAGGAGTTCTCCAGGATGCCTCTTCTCATAAAATGGATCTGAAGTCCAAATTTCCAGAGACTCCACCTTGGGGTTTCTCCAGCCTTCCCAGAGGCCACGTAGTTGGGCTCTGACGCCTTGAGCCTCTGGGCCCACTGCATCTGCTCTGGTACTTCCCTGCCCTCTCTTGCCCTGCACCTCAGTGGCTTTGAGCCTCCATCCTGTAGGACTCCTGGAACAGAAAAAAGCACCTGGCTTAGAAACATGAGGCTTGCAGAGAACACCGGTTGTGGCCTTTAGGTTACGAGGAGTGGGACCCACAAGCTTCAGCAAAAAGGCATAAACGCAGCAAGGGTAGTACTGTTAAAATCCAGTAACTTCAAAACCAGAAAGCCTTCTATTGCCAGACTTGCCACCAGCCGGAGCGAGGCAGATCACTTCCGGGTGGCTGCTCCGTGCTCCCCATTCAGATGCCCCAGGCTCCCCTGCTTGGGACCCACTGCAGACCTCACCACTGCTGGCATCCCCTTACTGCAAACCTGTGGATGGGACACATTAACTTTTATGGGACATATGAAATCACTCCTCCTGCTTTACCCCAAATGCAAAGTTGATGCCTGCTGCATGGCTGTCTCTGGTTTTCCTTTTCCAAATAGGATTCTCCCTGCTTCCGTAGTGAGGATCCTGCTTTCCAGGAACACCAGTGCTTATTCGTTTGCTCTCAGTCAGTCAGTGAGGTAGTTCCAGAACTATGACATCATCGCCACCTTCCAGCTATGTGTCCTGAGGGCTCTTGCCACAAGCAAACAGTCAAAGGCAGGTGCAGTCACGGTTACCACAGCCGGAGAACCTAGACTTCCAAACAGTGAGGCACTCTGTAGTCTGTACCTTACACACTAGCTATGCTCTAAAGTAGAAGCAACCCTGGGTAGGGACTCCACCTGCTTGGTGACCAAAGGCCAGGGAAGCAGATAGTCAGGGACTCAAGTGATTAGACAGCTCTGTCTTACCACAGACCTAAAGCCAACTGGAGCTTCTGGGAGATACAGGCATTCACTGTGACGTGGAGCTCCGATCAGATAGCTCAGGAAGCAAAGCAGCCAAGCCTGCAACAGGCAGGGCATAGTGTTCCGTGGCATCACTGGTGGCCACTGAACAAGTTTCTGGGAGTTCATGGTCCATTTGTAGGCATGCACTGTGCAGCCACTGTGGTCAGCATGGAGCCCACGGCTAGCACAGGCCAGCAGATACACACAGGACACTTCCTGCTATTGTACACACGTTGTGGAAGAAAGTCACAGTGTTAACACAGAAAAGCTCCCCATACAATAATGTGATCAACAGCCAAGAACATCCCCGATTGAAGCGATTAAAATCTCACATTCCAGCAGAGCCCTCAATCGAAGGCAAACCAGGATTGCCTGGTGCTCGAGATACTCCTTGATTCTTGCTTTTTTTTTTTTTAACCCTTCATCAAATCAAAGTTTAGGTCTCTAAAGGCCTTGTTGATTTTTTTTTAAAGTCTCCCAATGCAGTTTGTTTGTTTGTTTGTTTATTTATTTCTTGTTTCAGAACTTTTGTTTGTTTATTTATTTTTTTATGGCCGGCTCAGCCTGCCCGGAGGGTAGGGCTGGCGCAGCATGTGGTGCCAGAGATCGAACCCTGGTCTCTGCAGCCGCCTGCAGGCGCTTTAGACCACTGAGCCATCCTGCCGGGCCCCAGGCCTTGTTGATTATCTCTTAAATCCTCATGCTGGGCTTGACTCGGCCCTGCTGTGCTTCTCCAGGATGAGGTGTGCCTAACCACCCAGGCTGAGCTTGCTGCCTTAGCAGCGCTGACTGAGCGAGGCAATGGGTTTGAGTGAGAAAGACAGAACCCTGGAGTCGGCTTGGCTCTGATCCCCAGTGTGGCATGGAGTTCACCAGCCGGGTGGCATTGGCTGTTTCTGTATCACATGCAAACGTGCACACGGACCCTGGTTCTTCTCTGCTCCTCCAGCTGCTGCAAGGCCAGGTGCACGAGGGTCCCTTTGCCACCATAATGCCACAGGAAGCTCTGTGTCCACCAGGACTCACTGCCCTTGTGCTGAGCTTTGCCCACACCAAACAGACCCTCAATCTGGATGATGACACTAAGGGGCTGGGTGACTCTTCCTGTAGTGTGGAGCCAGCCTTGGGCCACAGGGAGATGGAGCAGCCAGATCAGCTGCTGCTGCTTTTTCCTTTCCGTGGAATACGAGTTCCTGAAAGAGGAAGCAGGGCTTTTATGGTGGGGGAGGAAATGTTCTAAAATTAGGTGTAATGATGGCTACATAACTCTGAATATAACAGGAACTACTGAACTGTACATTCCAAATGGATGGAGTTTATAGTATACAAATGACATCTTAAAGCTGTTCAAAGCAAAGTAAATGATTTAAGGTATGTGTTAATGTGTACATACATCCACATCACAAAAGATGCACATGCTGGGGGCATGTGCAGTGAAAGATGTCTGTCATTTGTCAATATTCATAAAGAGAGAAAAAGAAAATGCGGAAAATGCTAGCAATTGCGCTCAACGTGGACACGGAGCCAACTGTGCACAGGTTAGAGGTATCTATTATATCATTCTCTTAACTTTTCTGTGGTTAGCTTATACTTCAAAATAAATGTGGGAGATGAATCTTGCATCCCTGCACTAAGGAGAAAAGTCAACCATCTGAGAAACAAACAATGGGCTTTGCCTCCTTGGGACCCTGAAAAGCCTTTGTCTCTTCCTCTACTTGGCCTCTGGCACTGTACCTCCTTGTCAGAAAATTCACTTTGTCCAGACTTGGCTGCTGAGCTCTGGCCACACTGATTGGCTCTGGAGAGATGGGCAGGCTGTGCTTTACAGGTAGACCAGCCCTTGTCAGGTGAGAGGACACTCTGACTGGAAGCCCCAGGTCCTGCCACATGAGACCGACATGACAGATGTCCACAGAGATCAGTCCATGCTAGATGCCACCAGAGTTGGCAGCCTCTCGTTAGAAGACATTCCTCTCTGCATTGCCACCTCAAGCAGATGCCTGGATGTGGGCCTCAGCCTAGGTGGCATGTCTGTGTGGCAAAGTACAGCAAGCTGGCAACATGCTTAATGTGGGCACAGAACAGTCCTGTGATGCACCTGTGAGTCGCTGCTCCTGTCCCGTCCCATGCATGCCATGCCTGGGACCCAGCTTCAGATGGATAACTCAGGAGCCAGGACCACTGACCCTGTGAGAAATAGGCCTCAGGAGGCATGCTAGGCCAGGACCTGTGCACTGGGGCTTTGGAAGGAGGTTGGCCCTGTTTTTAAATATTTTTTCAAATTGTGAGTTTCGTTAGTAACTTAGAATACATGTGATTAACTGTGGGCCTTTGACAGTAAGAGTGAGAAGATGTAGCCCCATCAAGTCCTCTGATTTTCTGTAAATGTTTAGAAATTTTGGCTTGCTCAGGAAACTTTCAAATAAAATGAATCTTGGCAGGGAAGAGAATTTACAGCAGTTATAAAGTTCTGCTTATTTACAGCTGAGCTATGCATTACATCTTTAAACCAGTAAGTAAAGCCTCAAGGTAGTTGTGTTTCATTTGAGAAACTGGGGGAATGGGTCTTTGTAATGGGAATGATGCCATCCACTGGGGTTATGAAGATCTCAGCATAGCTTGAGTAATTTGTACCAAGTTGATGTGAAACACAAGATTTAAAAACTGAAGCAATTGTTACTTTGCTGGCCTGGTTAGATGAGATCAATTCAGTTGTTTACCGGGCTTCAGTGATTCATCCTGTTGATCTAACAGGTGGGTCAGGGAACATTCTCAACTGTACCTGGGCAGAGGTTGTGGTCTATTGCCCCGGGAAGGCTGCTTGTTTTGGAGAATGGGCCAGGGGTGCATTCTAGGGCCCTGACCAGTTTGGAAGTGGCCAAGCACATCACAATTGGAACTTAGGCCTCTGAGACCAGGCTGCACTAAGACACAGTAATTGGGAGGCTGGAGAGTCAGCTTTTACTCTTTCTAGAGAGTAGGAGACTATAGGGTGGGAAATAGCCTAAAGGGCTCAGAAAGGGTGACTGGGATATTTTAATATAGTGAAATTTAGGAAACATCACCTAATATCTAAGCAAAGTAACGAAGAGAATGGTTTTTATAGTTTTGAACATTGTATATAACAGTTTCTCTTGCATATTTTCTCATTTCAGCCTTCATAGCTATGTTATCATGTGCATTTTTCAGGTAGAAACATACAGCTTAGAAATCTTGGGCCAGCAAGATAGCTCAGTGAAGGCCCTATCCCTGGCAGGCACCACATGCCATGTTGGCCCTGCCACTGGGTATGCTGACTCAGTCACTGAGTCTCAGCATGGTGGCATACGCTCGTAATTCCAGCTCTGGAGAGGCTGAAAATAGGAGGAGCACTACAAGTCTGACCTACATAGTGAGACCCCGTACTGAATACACTAAAAAAGAAAATGAAAGAAATCCATCACATGGATAGTGATGACCATCAGGGTAACTACAGGACCTGCTGTACTCCACAGTGGACCCCATGTGAGTAATAAGGTCAGCACTGGCTACATGAACAACCAACCCATGGTTGAGAGCAGCGCTGGGTCATGCAGAGATGGTAACAGGCTGTGGACCATGGCTTGCTTGTATAAGGTAGCTATGGGTATGCTGTACATTCAGCACCCTGAAGTAGGCAAGCAGTCAGCACCACGGACAGCCCCCAACGTTTTCCTCTGAGAAGGTGGAGTTGCCCTCTCTTGATGCTATTTCCCCCGCACAGGCCCAAATAACTCTCTTAAGTAGGATTCATATACAGTCTTGTGTGGAAGCCCAGATTCAGATCTCCTGGAGAGTGAGTTGGTCTGGCATCACCCAAAGCCTAGCCATGTTGGTAGTGAAGAACTACAGTGGGCATAGTACCTAGCTGAATCACTTCTGTCCCTCAAAAGTGATACACATGCCCTGCCAGGCTGTGGCACTGTTCCTCAGTGGTTTCTACTTCCTTTAGCACTCAGGTACCCCTGGATTTAAGTAGAGACCCATTTGAGAGGCTCTTAGCCAAGATCTTGGAACACACAATGTCATACACTCCTGAAAAATGATAGATGAGATGAGCAAGAAAGCATCTTTAAATTCCCTCCTTTTGATAAATGACATCTGACTACAGGTCCTTAAGCAGCATATCCAAACCTATGTCTCAGATGCCCACAAAGTCTAGGGAAAGACAACCAGTCTCAACAGCATTGCGTGCTAAGATTGATGCTATGTGAACAGAGACCAAAATCTGCCTCTATTTGTAAGGGAAGTGGAACTTAATCAGCACAACATAACCAGGCTTTGCCCAGTGGAAAAGCAAACCTCTGCTAGTTTACAGGAGAACTTGAAAAGAGCCTACTGGTTCAGTGTGTACAGCCCCAAGTAGTTCGTTTATAGGAAGCTTTCCATTCTGTCCCTCATTCCTCCCAGGGTATAGAGCTAGAGAAGAAATTCATAGCAAGTAGAATGGATTTGTGCACCTCACATTTCTTGTGGTTATAGCCCCATGAAGACACATTAGGGTACGCAGGAAAGAGCTTCCATTGTGTAGTAAACTGACTGTCCACTTGTGTGGGAACACCCAACTGATTTAAATCAGCATGGTTTTTGGAACCAAAATGTATGAAAGGAGAACAGGAGGGAAGGATTTCACCTGATCTTCCTTGGAAGGGCCTCATTCTGTCTGCTTCTCTTCAGAGAAGCTTTAGCTGTTCTCTTTGGCTGAGCTCTGGTTTTTCACTTTCTCCCAGGATGACTGCTTTTCTCTTGGGTGGAGCACTGGTAGCCAGTCAACTTCAGCATGAGGAGCCTCTTCTGGTTCTCTGGGAAGACTCTTCAGCTTCCAGCACCAGCCTTCCAGCCTGTGAGCACAGATTCTCAAGCTCCCAGCACCAGCCTTTGGGCTTCCTGCCACAGATCCATCAGCCTTCTGCTGTAGATTCCTCAGCCTCCTGACACAGACGCTGGTACACAGCCCTAGGCTCTACACCTTTGGCTGAAATCTTCCTATCTCTAGTGCACAGATGGGTCTCTAGCATTCTTCTACATTTGACTCCATAAGTGGATTTTGTCCACTTTTGTTGGGGATCAAACTCTGGACGTTGCACTTACCAGGCAGGCACTTGGCCCTTGCCCACTAATCTTGTAAATTTCTGTGTCCTTCATTAAATTGTTTTCTCTTTCAAAATGCTGACCAAGACACATTGCATCACAATTTGAATGCATTTAATATCGCAGAGCTATAGACTTTAGAATGGCTATGCTGGTGCTGTGGTCTAAGTGTTCCCTCCAAATATCTGTTAAAACTGATTCATCCATGTGATTGGAGTAGGAGGTAAGGACGTTGGGAAGTAATTGTACCTTAATGGCTCTACTCTTGTGAGCAGAATTAGTGTGCTTATAAGAGAGGCCCCAGATGGCTTTCCAGGGTCATATGCCATGTGAAAAAACAGTGAAGAAATCTATCTACACAACAGGAAGAGGGACTTCTTCAGTCAGCAAGTGTGCTGGTGCTTTAATTTTGGACTTAGCCTCCAGAACTGTGATAAGTAGATTTTTCTTATTTATAAGCCACCTAGGTTATGAAAGTCATTATGACAGCTAAATAGATTGAGATGATAAGTTTTTATGTTGTATACATTTTACCACAATTTAAGGGCTTTCAAAACTAAAACTTCAAAAGGCTTCAGTTAGTTATTACCCAGAATCAGGCCATCACAAATATTTTAAAAATAGTTCTGAGAATTGAAAACAAGGGTTCTTTACCCCTAAGCCACATATAGTTTTTTTTTTTTTTAAACAAAATGGATCATCTCAGACTTTAAGAAAATGAAAAAGAGGCAAAATAATACACATAGTATGACTATTCATATAAACCTCAAAATCAATGCTTTAAGCTGTGTATGTACAATACCCATCTATGGGGCTATAGGAAAACACAATAAAACACCAACTGGAGATTTCGGGGAATCGTCTGAACAGGTTTGTTTTACTACTGTGTTACTTCCTTCAGGTTTGAGATTTTTCAACATAAAAGAATTGGAAAGAGTTACAAATCAGCCAAAGCCAGTGTGTTGGAGTAGAAATGATAAAATCATCATCAAAATTTGGCACAGGGAAAACCCGGGAAGAGGGTGCCCAGGTGAGGACAGGGCTTGGTACGCAGCTGCTGCTGCTCCGCGGGTAAACATCCACACAGCCTCTGTAATTACTCACGAATCCACACGTGTGAGTTCTAGACACTTCTGCACATATACTTCACAAGAAGAAAACTGTAGAAACTGAGAAAGAGTGCTAGACACTATAAACAGGATTACACTTTTGTGTGTGGTACTGGGAATTGAACTTGGGGCCTTGTGCATACCAGGCAAGCACTGCACCCCATAAATATTAGTTTTAAAGAATAAACTTCTAATTTACTTGTAATAAGTAAACAAAGTATAAGTAAAAAGTCTTTGGTTAAGTGGACCTTTTTTTTTTTTTTTTTCTTGGTACTGGGAACCGAACTCATAGCCAAGTGCTTGACAGGGAAGAACTGTGCTTCTGAGATGTATCCTGGACCCCAGCCTTTTCTATTTATTTATTTATTTATTTATTTATTTATTTATTTATTTATTTATTTATTCATTTAGGATTCTTGAGATAAGTGCCTCACTTGTAATTCAGGCTGGTGTTTAATTCACTTTGTCGCCCAGACTGGCCCTGAACTCAGCAACACTCCAGCTTCAGCCTCCCAAGTGCTGGAATTATAGTCCATGGATTATTTTTTAAAAGTTAATTACAAATAATGTCTCATTTTTACATTAGAAAGCTTTTAGTTTTTGAGACTGTCTCCTGTGTAGTACAGTCTGGCCTTGAACTTACAGCAAGCATCCTGTCTCTGCCTCCCAAGGGCTGGGACTACAAACCTACACCATGCCCAGTCTAGATAGCTCTTTTGTGTGTGTGTGTGTGTGTGTGTGTGTGTGTGTGTGTGGTACTGGGCTTGAATTCAGGACCCTGCACTTTTCAGGCAGCCACTTATTCTGCTGAGCTATCTCCCCATTCCCTTAGATAGTTCTTGTATAAGCACTGTTCAATTTTGAACCTTGGTAAGTTTGATATTGAATGATATATTCTTCTAAGTAATTTCCATAAACTGCAGTATGACATCTTGATTTTATCTGCTTTTTAGCAGGTAGCTTATATATGTAACTTAAAAGTTTGTCTAAGGAAATGCTGGATGAAAGTTTTACAGTTATATGAATACACTAATTTATATTTTTCATGTGGTTTTTGCTATTTTCTATAGCTTTTTCTGATTTCCTAACTGGGATTTCGTAGTACTTTTTGTGACACTATCAAAGGCAAAAAAAATGATCAAAATTTTACATTCCTAAAGTGATTTTTAATGTATGTTACATTAATCCACTTGATTATCATCTGTGTCATCTAAATCAATGTCAAAATCTCAGTCATCCTCACTTTTTTCATTCCTCTTGCAGCTTCTTCTAGGATTAGATCTTTGATTACTTTCACTATGTTCTGGTTCATTATTATTATTATTATTAATTATTATTATTATTTTATTATGGCCAGCTTAGCCTGCCCTGGGGGTGAGGCTGGCACAGCATGTGGTGCCAGGGATTGAACCCTGCCGCCGCCTAAGCTTTCCTAAGCAGGCGCTTTAGACCACTGAGCCATCCCGCCAGCCTCATTCTGGTTCATTATTAAATGGAACAACAATGCCTTGTTTCTTTCCACGTTTTGCACTAACTTCCAGTTCACACATTATGTGGTAAGAATCCTTCACAGTCTTCTGTAAATATTTAACGCACCTTTTAGGCTTTGATAATAGTTTATATTTGTTGTATTTTACCCACCACTCAAGAACTTCTCTAGAACACTAACATACTCCATCATGAAGTTTTGCATTAAATTTCTCAGCCTGCCTGAATACTCTTATCAAACTTCTCGTTTTTGAAGCTAAGCCTATTCTGGTGCTTCTGAGGTTTGAAATGAGCCACATTGCCTTTCTGGGAGATCATCAGAAGTTGCTGCCACCTGGCACCAGGTGCAGTGAAGCAGTCCACATGTCCAGCTTGTAATTTTTTTTTTTTTTTTTTTTGTCTTTTTGAGACAGAGTCTCACTATGCAGTTCAGGCTGGTCTTGAGCTCACTTTTGTAGCCCACGCTGGTCTCGAACTTGCACCAATCCTCCTGCCTCAGCCTCCCAAAGTGCTGGGATTACAGGTGTGTGTCACTATGTCCAGCTTCAGCTTGTAAATTTTTTTAATTTTGAGACATCTCACTAAGAATTCCAGGCTGGCCTTGAGCTTGTGATCCTCCTACCTCAGTCTCCTGAGTTGCTGGGATTGTAAATATGTGACTTCATGCCTGGTTACCACAAATCTTAATAGCACATGTCAGCTAACACTCTGCAGGGATAAAGGGGAGGGTTTCTCTCCCCAAACCATGGGAAAGGATGGGCCAGCTCACCTGGGACCATAGGCAGGACAGAAGTTGGTTTCCCACATGCACAGGCTCTGCCTAGCCCTCTGGTGGTAGACTGTCTCTTTTGCCTGTGATGTCTCTCCATTCACTCATTCTCATCATTCAGTAGTCTCACCTGAACATTTTTGTACAGAAATTGACTTCAAGGGGGTAAAAGTAGAAGCTAGCAAACCTCCTAAAGTCTAGGACTCACACCAACCCTGGTGTATTATCCTTCCTTTTCCATCATTTGAGTTAAAGACAATCACAATAAAAGTTAAGCTTCAAGGTGAGAAGCTAGGTACAGCATATGTCTTCCTAGGGGGAGCCACACATGCATAGGTGCAGTGGTGAGAATGGTTGCTGTCATTTTTGTGAACAATGATCATGGTGGACTGTGACACTTTCTCAGTCCTGTACACAGCTAGAAAGCAGTGAAGGACTACAGGGCCAACTTTAGAATTCCATCCAGATTATAACCCACCCTAGGAGAGCAATTTTAGTTCAAGAACTCAAAGGTGAGGCTGTGTAGGCACAAATGTACACATGCACTCTAGAGCTTGGAAAAAGAAGGGCCTTAAGATTTATCTACCCCTTAGCATAAGAAGAAGCCAAGCAAGCCCACCTTAACAAGTCACCGAACTCTCAATTTTGACTAAGGATAGAAACTGGTTTGGCTATGTCACAATGCACTCTATCCCCACCCCCTAGAGTGCTCACAAAGTAGAGAAACAGCTTCAGAGACCTACATTTAGGTCATGGAATCACTTATGATCATTACAAGAAAATTAATTTCATTTAAAATCTTAAAGTAGCAAGCTAATTTACCACTTAGTGTTTAGCTAGAACTCCAGCTGGAGGTAATGAGTCCAGCCTGTAATTTATCTTGTTGATTGACTTGCTCAGTGACAGGTGCTTTGAGCCTACAGATTAAAGCTAGGTGAAATTGGTCTCTGAGGCCAAGCATTTCCAGACCGACCGAAATGACTGAGCAGACCAGCTTTGTGGATTTTTCCATTGCATTAACCAGTTCTTTGAAACCTCTGAGGGAAAAAGAGGGAAAGATGATCTCTGACAATATTGACATGAAAGAGAAAGGAGACAAGGTCCTGGCAGGATCAGATGGGTGTGGATTTGCCATTTCCAGGCTTGCAAGAGGGGCAGGCCATGCACAGGTAGACAACTCTGTGAGCATCCCTGACACTGCTGAAGAGCCTGGCACTTTGCTGAGGCCACCAAGATCCCCACATCAATGGAACATGCGGTCTGCCAAAGGCCACGGTCATTAACATAGTCAGCTACACACACACAAATCACCTTAATCGTTCTCTTCCATCCCTAGCTGTACTCACCCACAATTTTAGTAACTTTACCCTCTGTGTATCCCTCCCACACTGACCATAATCTGTCATCTTTTTATTTGTTTATTGTATATAGTAAGGTTCACCCATGGACACTGGCTCACTTGTTCATGGCCATCCCCTGTGCCTAGAATATGGTAGGGGCCAATTATTTATTGAAGACACAAATGGAATACAATTGAATTCGATAGGGATGGGGAGGCAGCTTAGCAGTCTAAGCGCCCACCTGGCAAGTGCAACAACCCAGTTTTGATGCCCAGTACCACATGCTGTGCTGGCCCTGGAACCCTGGGTGTGCCGTGCTGGCTGCTAAAACTGGGCATGGTGGCACATGCCTATAATGTCAGTGCTGGAGAGAAAGGCTGAGACAGGAGGATCACTGCAAGCCTGAGCTGTGTAGCAAGACTGTACCAAATAATAGGAAGAAAGAAAGACAGACAGACAGACAGAAAGAAAGAAAGAAAGATTAAAATGTCTTCAAAAGAAAACGTTCAATTAGACAAAGCTTAAGCTATGGGAAAAGGTTTCAGTTTCGATGTCACTGTGGGAATAGATCTTGTGACTGTTAGGCAGACAGGAGACATTGGGCACTGCTGCTGTCTCTTGTAACCTGCACCAGCACACCTACCAGGCAGAGAGAACATGTGCAGGCAACAGGCGATGGAATGAAGCTGATGAGTATCCACTGAATGGACACACGGAATCCCATAGCATTAGAGGGGCAGTAGAAGTGATGCTACATAACTGGCCTGATAAGAACCACACCAGCAACTGGCATGCTGCTGCTGCTCTTGTTCCCAAAGCAGTGACTTGTCCACATGGCCAGTCTCTTAAACCAAATATTTCTGTTTTCCTCATCTGCTTAAGTCGTGTGCATGGAGCTGTGTCTCTCAGTACAAACACATCCATGGACCACAGATGCCAGACAAGTCAAACACATTGAACCAGCTGAAAGCAGGGGAGGGCCAAGAGTTTGGGGGAGGAGCAGTGGCACTGTGATGCATGCCTATAGCCCCAGTATTCAGGAGGCTGAAGCAGGAGGATCGCTGTGAATTCAAGGCCAGCTTGGGCTGCACAGTGAGTTTCAGGTCAGCCTGCACTGCCTAGGAAGACCTGTCTCAAAAAACAAAGATTAGGGAAGGAAGGTTGACAGATTGAAAGGTACCCAGATACAGGAGGTCCGTTCAAAAGACCCTGGTCTCTGGAACATTTAATAAAGGTTGTAAGTTATATCTATCATGGCCATTTCCTCACTTTTCTCATCTGAAACATGACTAGCCTTGCTTCCTCCTCAGGCAGCACATGGGACATTGTTGTGTAAATTGCTAGCATACCCTATTGCTTTCTGTGCAGCTCCAGATGGTGAGGTGGAAAAGCTGCACCTTAGGAAAGGAGAGGGGGAAGGGGAGCAGGGGCCCAGGGCCCACAGCAGGATGGGGTCTTGCGAGTGCCAAGGGCACCTCTCCTGGACTCCCCTGTCTTTGTTACAGCCTCAGGAGCCTGTGGTATTTGGGTATCTGGACCACAGAGGGATTCGTGCCTCGCAGCACCTCCATCACCGCAGCTGATCTTGGGAAGTAGGAAATCGCATTTTCATTACATAGATTAGAGGGGCTGGGAAGTGAAGAAGCTCTCAAGCATCTGGCAGGCCAAATAAATAGATTAAAGCTGGCTTATCCTTTCAGGGAAAAGATGGACCGATGAAATTCTGCTCATCCAAGCCTACAGGGAAACACCAAGGGAGGAAGTGGGCAGTGGCATGAGCACCCAAGGAAAGCCAAGGTCAGTGGTCAAGACCAAGAGGTTCCATGGTTGGAGGGGTCAAAAGCCACACTGTGAGAACAAAGGAGTCCAAGCCTCCACATATAGTCGAACCGGGTACCCCCACCGGGAAGAATTTCTTCTCTACAATCATCCCTTCCTGGGTTATTTGCTGCCAGAATCTCCTTTGTTGGGGTATCAGATGTCCACCCTCTCTCTCAAAGGCCAAGAAGGGAGTAGCTGGTGGCCCAGCAGAAGGAGGCACTGTTCTAGCAGCTTGGAACAAATAGATCTGGCGATCCAACCCCACTCATTGGAGTGGGTGACACAAAAGTCTGAGAACTAGACCTCATTGCAATGAAAGTGACTTTGAGGGGTATTCTCTGCACCCCAATTATACATGTCTGGTGTTTCTTCTGAGGGTACTAAGCTTTATTGGGGTTTTCTTTCTTTTTTTTTGTTTTTTGTTTTTTGTTTTTTTGGAACTGAGGATTTAACTCAGGCCCTTGTGCTTGCCAGGCAAGCGCTTATTCTACTGAGCTACATCCCAGCCCCTTTCGCGGTTTTCATGGTAGCTCCCCAGGGTGGGGACTCCTATACCCAGGGGTGGCTCTGCATTCTCACTCCCCCAGTTCTGTAGCTCCCCCTCCTCATGCCAGGCAATTTCAGCTGATGGACCAGTCTCAGCCTCGTTACCACTGATGACCAGGCAAGACCTGCTAGCCAGTGTAGCTGACTGAAGCACAGAGGCTCACAGTTATAATTACTTCCTCCTTCAGTGTTCCCACAGCGTTGACTTCGTTTCACACCATGTCGTTCTTCTTTCTTTTTGAAAAGACTTTTTGATTAGGCTATGATTTAATTCACTGGTGTCCCTCTCTGCTGCATCATGGCCACCAGTATTGTCACAGATGTAGGAAGGCTCCCATGGTGTCCTCTGGTAGAAACACTCCTACCCAACTTGACCCCAAGCATCTTCCACTCCTACACCATGCGAATTTTGGCATTTAGCTTGCCCCCTGCCTCAGTTTCTCTATCAGAAAATACATAATGCACACTAAGGCAATACCAGGGAAGGGATCTAGCTCAGCGGCTTAAGCACCTACCTGGGAAGTAGAATGTCCTGAGTTTGATCCCTCGTACTGAAAAAAAAAAAAAAAAAAAAGTCAATGCCCATAAACGCCGTACTTTAGTGTCTGCCACTCAGTTCTGCTGGTTCCGTGATCACTCACTGTTATTCCTGTGACCAGCAGCTTTTACCTGACCTGTGCCAACATCCCTGGCCAGAGGCAAACACCAGAAAGCCATCCCTACAGCACAAGCCGGCTCTAGTGCACTGGGGAGCTAGCTGGAAAGAGATCACATTGTGGCATCTGGCTAACCTGCAAGTTATTAAGGTTAAGAAATAAAATGAGAAAGCTAATGTTCACTTTTGTTTAGCAAGACAGAACAGACGTAGCAAAGAAACAGGTCTTCCCAATGTGCTCTTTGAAAATAAGTTTCCTATTTTAGCTTAATGACATTCCAGGCTGAGCTGGATGATTAAATATTGAAACAGGACCGCACTCTTGAGCTTCTCTGGGCTGATCAGTGTCAGAGGAAGAGGCAGAAGAAAATGCAAATGTCAAAGTACCAAATCCAAATGCACTCAACGCCGAGTCTTGGTAAAATGTCACAAGAAGTCTGCCAGAGCGTGGTGCATTATTGTGGCCCTAAAAGTAAGACGCAGAGGAAAGTGATCACGATTCTCTCCTTCCCTTCTACAGTGAAGGCTGATGCTGCTGAAGAAGGTCATGGTGTTGTTTTGTTTTTGTGGTGCTGAGGTTGAAACCCTGGGTCTCTTAGTCCTAGGCACATGATCTATTATTGAGTGACACGCCGGCCATGCATATCACCTCTATAAAAATAAGGTAGAGCTCCAGGCTGTCTGACTTATGGAAGACCTCTGGTGTGCAAGCCAACTCGCCACTAGCTTAGAGGGACAGCTGCACAGAATGAGGTCAGGGGCTGATGACATCTGTGGTGATGGCAATGAAAGGAGCTTGAAGAAGGCGAGGATGATAACGGCCCTGACGACAGATGCTAAACACGGAGAAGGTGGTAATGATGGTGGTGAGAGGATCACTCAGCTTGACAGCTAGGGTGATAAAAGGTGGCAGTAATCCCAGCAAGGATTATAATGCTGCAGACCTTGCCAGTGAGCATAAGGACAGGATGAAGGCAAAGGTGGTACTGACAATATGAAAACTAATAACAGTGGTGATTATGATGATGGCAGTTATCACAATGCTGAGCACTATTAATGAACAAAATGATGAAAGAGGGGCTGGGAGATAGCTCAGGGGCACAAGTGCCTGGCTGGCAAGTGCAAGGTCCTGAGTTCGATCCCTGGTTCTACAAAAAAAAAAAAAAAAAAAAAAAATAATAATAATAATGACAAAAGAATGATGGAGAACATGAAGATGGCAACAATAACAGAGCTGATATTGCTGCTGCTGCTGAAGACTTCAGAGTTTACAGCACACCAACATTTACGTTTTTAATTCTCTCAGCAACTTGACAATATATCTAGGGTAATGTCATTTTGAAGGGAAATTTAGGCAAGTAAGTGACTTATTTGTTCAAGAACCACATCTGATGAATAAAAATCTCTGATATTTTCCGACTACAAATCCTAGGTTCTATTTCTGGCATGCTTTGTATATGCTTTGCATTCTGCCTCATAGTAACAAAGAATGTGAGCTCTGATTTAAAAAAAAAAATTTCTGTATTGTTTTAGGGAAGGGTCTTCAAGGTTTTCAGGGTCTCACTGCTAGATCAGACTCATAGTGATCCACCTGCTGACAGCCCCCAAGGGCTGGGATTACAGGTGCACACCAACATGCCCAGTCTCAATTGCCCTCTCAGTGCACCTGAGGGTGGGGTCGGCACGGCAGGTCCTGGAATGCAAGTCCTAGCCCCTGTGCTTGTTTGCAGGTGCTTTAATCTACAGAGCTATTTGGCTGGTCCTGAGCTCTGATGCAATACAAAGAGATTCTTACTTTTTCTGAAGTTGCTGAAATTCTATCTAACCACATGTGACCAAGAGGAGAGCTGTTCTCACTAACCATGGGAAACATGAGTGCCAAAGGAGAGAGAAATCTTGACGACTCCTGGGAAATGACTTTAATCCACCTATGTGGCTTTTTGTGTTCTATCTCTTGCCTGCATGAGTCACATGACTGTAACTGAACCCTCGCTTTGATGAGAGTGTTGTTACGCCATGCTTTGGTCAGGATGGTGAGTGCTGGCATCGTTCTGTGTCCTAGGAGATGCAGCTCAGTTCCAACCTGTAAAAACCTCTAAATATTGCTTCTGTAATAGTCTAGAGCACACAGCCAAATTCATGAATTTGTGGAGAGCAGGTGGAAAATAACTGTCCACCTAAACACATTTTTATTACTTATATGTAATGCTGTAAATTGACCAATCAGCAGTTTTAGTTAAATCCCACAAAGTTTGATATCTCAAATATTTGTTATGCCCAATTTTTTTCTTAATGTCCCTTTCCATGTATTTTCTTTAACCTACAGGTATTTAGATGTTTGTTGATTAGTTTCCAAATGCTTGGCACATTTCCAATTTAAAATAAAATTTAAAAAATAGTGAACATAGCAATAAAATAATTATTTTAAAAGTACAGAGTCTACATGTTTTGCCAATGATTGAACCCCAGTCCCTGTGCTTGCCTAAGCAGGTGCTTTAGTCCACTGAGCTACCCAGCCAGCCCCAACCCTGGGGCATGCTGAGAAGGAGATTGAGGCTGGGTGTGGTGGCACATGCCTGTAATCCCAGTGCATGAGAGGCTGAAAACAAGAGGATCATTATGAATTCAGTCTGTATAATGAGACCCTATAGACCCTGTACTAAAATACATTAAAAATTGCATAAAATAAAGGTACAGAGTCTGAGGGACACACTAGACCCTGACAACAGGTTTAGGGTGTATGAAGGTAGGATCCGGAAGATGAAGAGGAAATGGCATAGAAATAACATCTTATAAATGATGTTGGCCATGAGTCCACAACTGATGAAAGATATTGGTCTAGAAGTCCTCAATAACTCCAAACTAAAACATACCAAAATACATAGTAGTAAAAATGCATAAAGAGAAAATACTTAAAGTTCTAGAGAAAAGAAAGAAAAAGATAATGATAATGACTGAGTCCTAAAAATAAACTCAAAACTAGAAGCAATGGAGCAGTGTCTTTACAGTAGAAGTAGGGAAAAACGTAACTATTTAGAACATTATATAAGGTGACAAAGTTTCCAAACAAAAGGGCAAAACAGAGCTGCAAAAGGCAATGAAACGAATGAAGCTTTAAAGTGTTGGGAGGCTGGTAGGGAGGGAGACTGTTACAGCTTGAGTCTAGATTCTGCCACCAAAGTCTCATGTAGTCATGGCGTGTCTTTCTAGAGTTTGTGATTAATTCATGATACAATGCTGGGATTATGCGTGTGAGTGATGCTGGGATTATGGGTGTGAGTAATTCTGGGATTATGGTGTGAGTGCCACACTTGCCTTGGGGCAGATAGGCTGAATGCAATATAAGGAAGGGAGAGAGGCCTGCTCTCTGCCTCGGCTGCTGCTCCCTTTTTGTTCTCGCTCCTTGCCATTTTCTACCACCATGAGCTGCTGCCCTCTGCCATGTGCCACCCTGCCTTGCAGCCAACCAAGTATGGACTGAAGCTTCCACTAACTGTGAGCTAATAAATCCTTTTGTTCCTTAATTTTCAGTGTCAAGGATTTTGTCCCAGCAATGAGAGAAGCGTAACTGAGACACTAACCATCTAGGGTTTTATGCCCAGTGAGAAGCTCTGCACACACAGAGGGAGACAAAGATGTTTCTAGACAAATCCCAAGCTGAGAGAATTCAACAAATATGAGTGTGCCTTCTTCAGGCTGTAACCAAGTGGCCTCGGATGGAAACGTGTCACCACAAGAATTAGAGGCAGCAGAAATGAAGAGTGATTGTCTATTATTTCCATACAACATGGCAATTTCGAATAGATTGCAGCTGCATTTCCCATAGCCTGTTGTTCTACGCAATCCATACTGAAGCAATACCATGAACAAAACATTTTCTGTAGAGAAGCAGTCATGGTTATTTTGTAATAACACTAAAAACAGCACTATCATTTCCAGAGGACTATAATCCATGATCTGTTCTATATGATGTAGATTTTTTTTTTTTAATACAATGATTACCACTCATGGAAGATTTATGGGATCATTTTTTTAGGCATGAAGGAATATCTAAATAATAAGATTTAAGTGGTTTTCTATAAATGAAATTGCAGACATTAAATTCATATCTTTCTATTTGTATGCAGAATTCTTGGGGCTGTGTGTTTTAACTTACAGTAAAAATAAATTTAAATAGAAATTGATGTTTGCTGAATTCATGCACCAACAATATTTGAATGACCATGGGACACCAATCTCTGACAAAACTAAACAAAAAAGGGGATATAAATTAAGGACCATTGTGTAGTGAAAAAAAAATATATATATATATATATACAAAATAGAAATAGCTACTTTCTCTTAGTTCAGTGAGAAGAAAGATTTGTACTAATAGTATTTAGACAAGATAACATGTCTGCATCTTGTACTTTGAATAACTACTATTAAGACAACAATATGCAATGTGTTAATTATTGTAACTGTCGTACTAACTTTTTTTTGAAACTATCTCATTGCTATTTCTTTCTCACTAAAATTAATTTTAAAAAAGCAAATTAATCATTATCTGGTTGGAAGACAACACTATGCATTACAATAAATACTGTGAAAATTATATTACTTTGTTAAGTGAAATTCTGTATCACTTGTAATTTTTTCTGTTTTAATACTACTTTCAGCTCTCTTTAAAAACTAAAAAAGCTTAGATTCAATAGCCTCCAACATCACAAGCTTCACTGGTGGCCCACTGCAATTGCAGAACATCTGACTGTGTATGTATCTGCTTCCTCTTAGTCCAAAGAGAAGTATATTCTTTTCCTTTTTTTTTTTCTAAGCAACATCAATAGGGAGGTGGGTCATGCCCACACACTGTACTCTGTAGAATGATTGTGAGGACAATATGCAATATGTCAACTTTCAAAGAAAAGAAAGGGGAAAAGAAAAGAAAAAAAAGTAATGTTGATTTAGAAGGGTTAATGTTTAATTGTTCGATCAATCTTATATACCTATATGTATTAATCTAAACTGATCTGATGATGAAAATATGTAATATAACAATTGTTAAATTTAAACAATAAAAAATTGAAACTTGAAAAAAAATAAAAACTAAAAAAATTAAGAAACAAAATAAATTTAAAAATTGAAAATTTAGGGGCCCGGAGGGATGGCTCAGTGGTCTAAAGCGCCTGCTTGGGAAAGCTTGGGCGGCTTCAGGGACCGCAGTTCGATCCCCGGCACCACATGCTGCGCCAGCCCTGCCCTTGGGGCGGGCTGAACCGGCCATAAAAATGAGTGAATAAACAAACAAAGGTTCTGAAACAAGAAAAAAAAATAAATAAAATTAAAAAAAATTGAAAATTTATATATAGGATCATAACTTTTTCCATTTTAGGCTACATTTTATTTATTTTAGTTTTTTTAAAAGATTCTAAGACTACTGCTTTCTAAAAATAGAGCAAATGTTTTTATTAAGAGAACCAGAATTCTACTACTTTTTTTTTTAAAGCATATTTGGTACATGGTTTCACTACACAGCTCCAATGCATAATGGTCTTTCTGTTTTCAGCCTCTCCAGCACTGAGATTCCAGGTGTATGCCACCATGCCTGGTCTCATCGGCTAGCTAAGTGCACCCAGGGGTGGGGTCAGTGTGGTAAGTGTTGCCAAGGATTGAACCCTGGTCCCTGTGTTTGCCTGAGTAGGCACTTAGTCCACTGAGCTATTTTGCTGGCCTACTTGTATGTTTTATTTTATTTTACTACTTTTTATTTCTTTAGAAGTATACACAAGATGTTTTAATGACAGCCATAACCCTGGGGGATGAACGTGTACAAGTCTTTTATTTTAGTTACTGGTATATCTTCTTTCTTTGCATTTTTATTGTTGCTGTCATTTTATTTTGTAAAGCTTTCAAAATTATGCAATAATATATATTTACTATGTAATGTTTTCACTTGAAAACAGTCACTTCTTCT
The DNA here is from genome assembly GCA_004027025.1 of Myocastor coypus. Taxonomy (NCBI): domain Eukaryota; kingdom Metazoa; phylum Chordata; class Mammalia; order Rodentia; family Myocastoridae; genus Myocastor; species Myocastor coypus. Next base: position 46,956 of record PVJA010005326.1, on the reverse strand, counting down.
TAAAAACCGAACAGCACATTTAAAATTTTTTTCATTACTTTTAGTAAGAAATAGTAATGTGACAGTTTAGAAACACGTTAGTAGTACATTCCCAATAATTGATACACCACTTGTATGTTTTAAACTTTAAATTCCTAGAAGTTACTTTTTTACTCAGAATGTTTAAATATTCATTCACTCAAAAGACATGTATTTTCCATGGTGTAGTTATATACTGATGCTTTTCTTTTCTAAGTATCTTAAATTCATGTTTTAAAAAACTTCTTGCCTATTGGCTAAATTTAAACTTTAACTTGCTCAAATAAATGGATATGGGAATAATATTTGTATTTCTTCAGGATTTTCTTAGAGAAAGAAAGAAAATTCAACATACTCATGAATTTTAAAAGCTGGTTACACTTATTTTTAAGTAGTTAAAGTAAGTTACTTCTCAGCAGAGTAAAGTGCCTGCTTAGGCAGAACACAGCGGCCGGGTGCTATCTCTGACGGCCTGTGCTTACCCCGCCCACAGGGCGCGCTAAGATTGCTACTGAGACTCAGCGTGATGGCGGACACCTGCAATCCCAGCACTTGGGAGGCTGAAAATAGGAGGATCCTTCGGAGCCCGATCTACATAGTGAGACCCTGTAGACCCTGCCCTAAATAGATAAATAAATAAATAAATCTTCAAAATCTTGAGTATTTGAACATTTTCAGTAATTCTTTTTCTATATATTTTTGCTTTAATAAATGTAAGCATGAAATTTGTATGTATGCAGCTGCTTGAGTCACACCTTTTAATCTAAAATATTAACACAGTAGAAAAGATACTTTGATAGGCACTTATTTATGGTCCCAAACTTCTGTATTTAAATGTTCCAGAACTGTACTTTTTGTGCCTACAGAAATTAAGCCTCGTTTGTTTCTCAATTTCTTACTCGCTCCTATTTTAGAATCACTTAAATTTTATAAAGATTGACTTTTTAAAGTAATATTGAAGAACTGAGTAGCCCAGTATTTTCAAAAGCTGAATAGAAAAAGGATGTGTAAGGTTTTTTTCTGCTTGTCTTCCAAGTGTTGTGACTAAGCAAAAAGCTTTAATGAGATTTCTAAAAATTTCTTGTTTTCTTTTTAACCACTAGGAATCTTCGGTGGGAAATAAAACATTAAGCTACACAAAAGGTGAATGTAATAGGCTGAGAGAGAAAGATAGGCCAGGCAAACACTCATAAAAAGAATTAGAGTACTATAGTTATTTTAGTTTTAAACAAAATTAACTTCAAGGCAAAAAAAAATTAAGGATAAAGATGAATGCATAAAGCTAAAGAAAAGCTTCTAGGAGTAGAACTAACAATTCTAATTTGGCGTTAATCCAGCCTTAAAGCCTCAAAACTATAATAAAACAAAACTCTCAATGAATAAGATACCATTCGCCAGTTTGGCAAACATTTTATTTATTTATTTTTACAGGTGAGGCATGATGGGAGAAAGTGCCTGTGGCAGTGACTGGAGAGCAATTGGATGTTGGGATGAACACAGCCTCAACCTGGAGTTTCCACCTCTAGAGTCACACAACAAAGGCCCTGCTCTCCTCTGTGAAGGGCCAAGTTCAGGGAAAACTTACCTGGAACTAGGAAAAATAGAAAATGCCTGCAAGCACCTTGATGGGTGCTATGGTTTAGGTCTAGTTGTGCCCCCAAAGCCTCATGCAGTCATGGGGTGAGGACTTCTATAGATTGAGACTTGATCTATGATCCACTAGGATTATGTGATTTAGCACTGATCTAGAGTTTGAGACTTGATCCATGATCTCTGGGATTATGTGTTTTAAGTATTTCTGGGATTATGGGTATAGCCTAAGGCAGATAGGCTGAGGCAGAGATCCTGATGTAATATAAAGACAAACAGAGAGACTCACGCTCTCTGCTCCCCTGGTTGGTCGGTTGCCTCTGTCGCAATTGTTGCTGTTCCGCCGCCATGAACTGGATGGTCTCTGCCCTGTTCCATTCAGCCTTGGGCCAGCCGAATATGGATCAAAACCTCCAGTAACTGCGAGCTAATAAACCTTTCCTTCCTTCATCTTGAGTGTTGGGTATTTGTCCCAGCAATGAGTAAAAAGTAACTAAGACAATGGGAAAACAGAGTAACTGTAGAATAGCTTCAAAGCTGGATGACATACAGTAGCTAAAATGAAAGGGGAGAGCTGATGCAATGATAGGAATGGATTTCAAAAACATAATCAGAAGCTATAATTGGTGTGTTACTTCCCCAGATAACATTTCCTCCTACTTAAGGCACAGGGATGCCTGACTTCCTAGGGGTGTGACTCAGGGCCTGCCTCGACTCTTACTGGTGTGTCCCTTGGAAACATGGTCCTATCCTGCAGTGTATCTGTTCTCTTTGAAGCAAACTGAACACAGCAACTTGGGAATAGGCATGGTGGTAGAGAAGGATGCCACAGGGTTATGGAGAAATTCCCCTTGGGAAAGACATGGAGAATTCTTTTTCTGGAAGAGGAATTTAAATCATCAAGTGTCGCTACCCTTATTCTGCAGATAGAAAAACTAGGGCTTCCAGGTGAAGGGCCTGCCTGGTGTTAAGAAGTATACCATTAGGCCCGTGAGTGGCATACATGGACTTTCTTTTTCAGGCAGTGAAAGCTGAGTTGCGTGATGTAGTTTGTCTTGCGAAGAGGAAGAGCTCTTTTTATGACTTCTCTCAAAAAAGAAGAGCCTTACTGGGAACAAGACAGAGCCAGAAGTATGATTATCTTGAAAGTAAAGATACCAGAGAATGGATGTTCACTGCTTTTAAAATCTGAGCTTTCTCTTCATTGACATGGATCAACTTTCTCCATTCCAAATGGTCCCCAAGCCTGAGGGTCACTGTGGTGTAGCAAGGAGAGATAAGGACTCCCATCCCTCGAGCTGCAATTGGTATGTTCAGCAAAATATTCAGAAAATAGGCCACCTTGAGCTGAGAAGGACCTCAGTGAAAATGGTAGGAAGGGGGAGGGGGCTGTATCCAGGTACAGCTAGGTCAACATTGCCTGGAACTGTGAAACTTGAGGTCCAAACATTGATCTAAGCCATGAGTGGGATGGAAGAATCTTAGGAAAATCAATGGGGTGAACACCTTATCATCTTGGCGCTGTCCCTTCCCTTGTGGCATGGTCAGTGGAGAGGCTCCTAATCATGTCTTTTCTTCTCTCTTGGGCTGGAAAGGTTGGAGAATTGGATCCTTAAGTGCTTGAGACACAGACCTCTGTGATCTGATGGCTTTGTATTGCGTACAATTTCTTTAATCCCAAAACACGATGACCTTGTGGAAATGGTGAAATAATTTGATTATTGTGGGGCCAGGGCCCAACAACACAAAGAAAAAAACAAGGCCAGGGCCAAAGTCTGTGTCACTGGATGTGCACTTGAGGAAATGGTTGCAAGCCCAGCTGAGTTATAGGAGCTCCCTATGCTACGTGAGGGTGATGCTACTTGGCCGGGGCATATGATTCATTTGCAGTCTCATGTTGATGTTAACATCTAGAAAACAGTGTCTGGGGAATTGTCCTCGAGGAGGAAAGAGACATAGGAATTCTGTGGGGCACAGAAAACTGGGCTTGGCACAGTGGCATGCAGCTAGCCACTATGATGTTTAGATGAACATCGGGGCCTACAACCTGCCTGCCTGCTAACCGGCAGGCCTGGGCACATGGACGGTCTCAGGTTGGACTGACTGCCCTTGGACTGACTGCCCATGGAGCTGGTCCTCCACTGCTGATAGCAACCGGGTTTTCCATGAGTCAATAACCCGGACCTGCCCAACCCAGCAGAAGTTTTAAGAATAGATAGAGTAGATAGAGATCTGCTTTTAGTTATGTTCTTCAGAGCTGTGAGCAAGGTTAGATATTTCCAGGAACATGAAAGTATCCATGGTTTCTTTCTCCATCCACCATCTTTCCTGCCACTACTTCCTTCAGCTATGGGACTAGCAGGAGCAACTCATTGTGGCCATCCACTACCAACAGAGAGGAAATAGGGATTGGAGTTCGGGGGTGGGTAGAAAAAGACTCACATATCCTCTGGGTGATCGCTGCTTTCCTTCTTTCTGTAATTTTACTTTTGAAAGTAAAGATACTAGGGAATGGATACTCACTTCTCTTAAAACCTGAACTTCATCATTTTCCATATGAACTTTTTTTCCATTTCAAACATGAAGGCAAGGAGTTTATACAGCTTTGCCACACCGTATATGAGTGGTGGGGATGTTTTCCTCTCATGGCTTGAGTTCAAAGCCCTCCCCCACAGTTACAGCACCCACAAAGGGCATGCTGCATAAACCCCATGCTCAGTGCAAGGCCAGGCAAGACGCAGCCTATCCCGAGGGTGCTTGTAGCACAGCAGAGAAGAGAGATAGGAGTAATTATAAATTACTGTCCCTGTGCGTTCCTACATAAAGTTGAATGAACAAACCGAATGAAGGTTAGACATGATATCTGCTTAGCATTTAAGGAAGGATAGCATTAAGGAAGGTTAGTGTGTGTTCGCATTTGTCATCCTGTGCTGGGTCTCCAGGACAAGGGCTAGTTCCCAAGTGTACCTGTGCCCCTGAGACCTATCGCAGTGTCTGGCACAGAGCAGGTGTGCAGGGAGCATCAGATGACCTAAGGAACACACCAAGGTCTCGGGTGAAGGCAAGTTCTCCCCCATGATTCTCTCAGAAGATTTTTCTGTAATTATTTGTGCCTGCTTGGTAATGTGGAAATGGTAATAGTACTACATTCCTAATTCTTGTGAAAATAAAAATGAGACTAAGAGAAGCAGAAAAGGCCATGGACCCTGCAAAGACTCTCTAAGAAGAGGCTCACCAAGCAGGCCTGCTTGCACCAGGCACACTTTATGAGAAGTGCTCCCCTTCTGCTGAAGGGGGCTCTAGACCTGGCACTGATACCTGCCACTTGCAGGAGTTCAGCTGAATTTCTCATGTCTGCAGATTGACTTAATTTGGGGAAGAGATTTGCTTTGGCAAAGACTAGTGCTCTTTAAATGTTTCTGTCTTGCTGCCCCAAGTAGACTTCTTCGACAAAGGAGCTGTACGAATAGACTACTACAGCTGTTGGTTATGAGTGGCCCTCACCAACCTTTACCTGATGTGCGCATTGCAGGCACATGCTCTCTCTCTCTCTCTCTCTCTCTCTCTCTCTCACGCGCGTGCGCGCACACACACACACACACACACACACACACACACACACACGTAGACTCCATATTTATTCATTCATTTATTCAGTTTCTGTATACTGGTTGTTTGCTCTCTGTGGTAAGCATTGATAACACCCTTTTTTTTTGTATTTTAGAGAAGGGTCTACAGGGTGTTCAGGGCCTCCCTACTAGATTGGACTCAGTGTTCAGCCTGTTTACAGCCTCCCAAGAGCTGGGATTACAGGTGCATGCTACCACTTCCAGTCTCAATTGCCATCTCAGAGTGCCCTGGGGGTGAGGCCAGCACGACAGGCCCAGGGATGGAACTCCCAGCTCCTCCACCTTCATGGGCACTGAGGTGAGCTATTTGGCTGGCTCTAGTACTGACGACATTAATAGGACCAATGCACGACAATCTTGGAGGAACATGGTGCAGCCAAAGAAGCAGGATGTAGGTAACACCCCAAGGCAAGTGTGAGGGCTTCCAAAGGGTAATATTCAGTATGGTGTGACCCTGAGAAAGAGCCAGGAAAGGCAGTCCAGCCCCAGGGTGGAGGCTTGGGAGGTGAGGACTGCCTTGAAGGGAAAGTAGTGTGTAAGTTGGGTTATTGTAAGAAGGATGAGACTGATAACATGATACAGAGATAGGAATTTCAGTGAGCAAAGGACTAGCATGCATAGGTTGGTAGGGGACGGGCTGGGTCTTTGGGATGTTGGATCAGAGCAACACATACGACTGAGGAGCTTGGATTCCATTATATGGACAGAATAGGTGAGTACAGATTATGCGAATGGAGGACCCAATGTAGGGGTGGCATAGACAGTGGGCAGGAACTGGCAAGCCCAACAAGAGAGCAAACTCAGGAGACCACCACACAGTCCTAGGTTCGAGGAGATGAAATTAAGAATCAAGGCAGCAACATGAGGCTGACAAAGAGAACTGTGCTCTATCTAGATTTGGCTATCAAGTGGCTCACTGAAGGATTCTTCAGCGACCTCTTCAGCTGAAGATTCCAGTTGGTCACCTCATCCTCCAACTGCATCAGCTGAAATAATCCAAACTGCAACTGTTACTTTAGTGGATAAACAACTTTAGAAATGCACGGTAGCTGTGGCTTAGTTGGCATCAGCATTGGTACAGGACAGCTCACTGACCTTGTAGGTTATCACTGAAAGCAAAGAGGATGACAAGTCATTTGAGAGCATACTTGAGCGTTTTCTCTCTGTATGACGGTAAACTGATTGAAGCCTGAAGTGTCTGCAAAGTCTAATATTCTGTGATTCTGACTCCTAGATATACAGTCAATAACAAAGTCAGTTGTCAGTGCATTCCCTCCCTAAAGTCTGCACAAGGGAATCTAGCAAGTGATCCTGGTGACTTGGCTTGGAGGAGACTTGTCCTGGCCACAGAAACTCAAGAATGAAAACCACAGTCATGTGTAGAAGGAGAAAGGACAGCATCAGTGCCCCAGTACGGCTTCTGGTATATTTTTGCCTCTGTCAACATTTCTTGTGAGTCATTATTTTTGAAAATGAGGAAGGGAGACACCAGTGGGGTCTGAGAAACTCAGGAATATCACCAGCTCCATGTAGGTCAGGTCTGTTCCTGTACACAACTTGGGTGATGCCTCCAGGTAGAGGAGTCTGGAATCACTTGAGGAAGAAGCCTCACGGAAACCAGTACTAGGGCTGCTGAAAGCTCCCTACTGGATGAGCTTGACTTGACTACGGCTTCAGGTTCTGGGGCTCCCACTCATGATTAAGGATAGATCAGAAATGCTATAATTGTTCAGTTAATTGTCATAAGTGAGCTGTTGGCTTCCTCGTCCACACGTGGAAAGGCAAGGAAGCACAATTCTCCCCTAGTTTCTGGGACCACTAGGGGCAGCTCCAGATTTGTCTCCATTCCCAGCTGACCCTGACAGGCCAGTATCCACCTGACAGAAGCAGAGTGCTTGGCCCCTGACCACTTCCTAGCCTTGTCAACTTCCTCGGGTGGCTCCTTTCTTTCTTTCTTTCTTTTAAGAATTTTTAATTTAATTTAATTTTTTTTCTTGCTTCAGAACTTTTGTGTGTTTATTTATTTATTTTTATGGCCGGCTCAGCCTGCCCTGAGGGCAGGGCTGGTGCAGCATGTGGTGCTGGGGATTGAACCGCGGTCCCTGCAGCCGCCTAAGCTTTCCTAAGCAGGCGCTTTAGACCACTGAGCCATCCTTCCAGGGCCCCGGTGGCTCCTTTCTTAGGGCTCCTGCACCGGCTAAACCCAAGCGCCCTTCTCCCTTCACTCCATGCCTCCAGGCTCAGATGCTAGTCTCCCCTTGCATTTCAATTTCCCAGTTAAGAATGCAACCATCTCCCAGTTCAACAATGCAGTTACTTGGGGGTGAAATCTCCTTTTCCCTAATGTGTCCAAAATTTTATACTTGGGTCTTGCCTTACCACATGCCCTCAGCCTTTCTGCCATTTTATAATCTTGAACTCTTGTCCCTTCTCAGAAGCCTGTTGGAAAACAACCCTTCTATGAAGCCTAAATTGTCAAGAGAAATGAAGTTTTCTTTGAGGGCTCTTGTAGCATGTTTTATCTATAATGATCCAATGAGATCTCTCTGCCTGTATTACAGGGACCCAGACAAGTGTCCCGCATGAGTACCACAAACTCCTTGAGACTATGAACACTGTCTCATCAAAACAGCTATCTCCAGCTCCAGGATGCGCTCTAATAAAAATACGGGAATATGTCATCGTGACTAATATCTTTTTGACATGCACACGTCCAAGACTGGAACATTCTATTAAGGAACTATATGGACATCTATAGACAGCTTCCTCTAAAGCAACAGTGAGGTTCCCAATAAGGTCATGAAGAGACCATATGATTTATGTCCAAGTATTGGCTTAATATTTCTTTTAAAATACCATAAAATGTTCCTCCTCTTGGTACACCAATTTTTCCTTTTATGCGATTTTTAAAAAGTCATTTAAAGACAGTATATACTCAGGGTAAATGAATGGAGCAAAAAGCCTCTGTAAACACCTCTGGGTCGGCAGTAGCACCGCATATACCCTTCAGCCCACGTGATCTTTTTGCCGCTGCTGATGAAAACTAATGGCCCACTCAAAGTGGAAACAGTCTGGTAATTGTCTGCACCGTGAGAATTCGCCTAAGTATTCAAAAATGTAATTGGACAAAGTCTTTTAGGTCCAACCAAATGTTTGCTGGCTCAAATCTAACGGCAACTTGAGCACAAATCAAATATTTAAGGAGGCGAACAGTGGTGCGGGAAGTTGATACTTTTCCTTAACATTAAAAATGAATAGTGGTAAAAATCAGAAAAAAGGAGTATGAGGCTATATTAGGCAAAGAACGGGAGCAAGCAGTTGAGTCAGCCACAGGGGAGAAAATGGAATGTGAAATATGTGTGAAATTTTTCTCAACCATCTCAGGCTGTAAATCCAACTGCTTCTCCCCTGATCCACTTTCCTTCTTCCTAGACCCCAAAGCCAGTGCCTCACCAGAAAGCACAGGAACACCCCACACGGGTCTCTTTGCTGGCTCCAAGTGCAGCGCTTGGTTCTTGTGGTCAATTCCCCAGGTACTCCTTGTAGTTACAGGAGGCCAAGAGGTGGCAGCTCCCAGGTTTCTCTTGCTATCCCAGTAGACCGGAGTCAGGATGCAGCCCGCAGCTAGCGAAGCAGTCAGGCTCCGCATGGGGGGTTTCCACGGCCAGATGTGCCTTCCTCAGGGCCTTGTGCGTAAGTAGGGAGGTCCAGCATGACGTTGTCCCACCCAATCCAGCTCCTTCCTCACTGTTCCTGACAGAGTGGATTCTGAGCTCCCCCATTGTCTTGGAAGAGAGAGAGCAGCCCAACAGCCAGGGTTGTAGTCCTTGTTTTATTTTATTTTATTTTATTTTATTTTATTTTATTTTATTTTATTTTATTTTATTTTATTTTATTTTATTCTATTCTATTTTTATTAAAAAGAATGTGCTATAATTCATTTATTGATATTTTTTTGATTAATAGTTAAGATTCTTTTGTGCTCTTACAGTCAACACTCCAGCACATGGACTGTCAGTGCATGGAGTGGATGTATCCACTATACGATATGTGGATACATATTATGTGTGAATATTGTATAGTCTCCCTAGTGTAGGAATTCAAAAGAAGAAATAAAAATGGAAAGGCATAAAACAGCCGAATGGAAATCCAGGACTTAAGTGTTAAACAGTGCAGTGACTGCAAACAGAAAATATAGGAAGCAGGGCATGAGCAAAACCATGCACTTATATACACAGGATGAATTAGACAATAGTTCTAAGTCCTTGCTTTTGTTTTTTGTTTTTTTTTTAAACACTGATGAGCCCCGTTTCAGCTGCTTTCACAGCCAATCTGTGGTGACTTCATTGTGCGCCTCATGCTGCCCACCAGTTCACACCCTCAGAGTGTTGCACACACACTAGTGTTGGTAACACCTGGAATTGGTGCTCTGGGGGCTGAGGTAGGAGAACTGCAAGTTCAAGGCTGCCTTGGGCTGCATAGCTAGAATCGCTCTCAAGAAAAAACAGAACACCAAAAAAATGTTTTTGGCCTTAATAATATGTATTAATTCACGGAATAGAAGAAGAATGCTGGGTATTACATCTATGATAATCATTTATAACTAGTATACATAAAGAATATTTATATTCAATAATAAAAAGCCAAATAACCTAAATTTTTAAATGGGCAAAGAATTTGACTTGATATTTCCCCAGAGAAGGTACAGATACAGTGGCCAAAGGTGAGAAATAAGTTTGGTGGCACAGCACCTGCCTAATAAGCACAAGGTTCTGAGTTCTATTCCTGGTAAAAAAAAAAAAAAAAAAAAAAAAAAAAAAAAAAAAAAAAAAAAAAAAAAAAAAAAAAAA
>PVJA010005326.1:0-36769 GCA_004027025.1 Myocastor coypus | reverse complement strand
CCATTGGGATGGGTATGTTATCCTAAATGAGAAAGTGGAAAGGGATTATGCAAATATAAGTTTACTTAGAAATGATACTGCAAAGGACAAATATGTGGGCATAGGCGAAGCAAGACAATATTTTTTATGTATTTAGTATAGGGTCTACAGGGTCTTACTACATAGATCCTAGTGGTTGTCCTGTTTTCAGCCTCCCAAGTGTTGGGATTATAGGCGCATGCCACCATGCCCAGTCTCAATCACCATCACAGTGCGCCCTGGGGGCAGGGCTGGGAAGGCACACAGGGGATAGGACCCTGGCTTCTGTGCTCTGCATAAGCAGCCACTTTAGTCTGCTGAGATATCTGGCCAGTCCTAAGACAATATTTTTTAAGAAAGATAATGATTTAATTTTTTTTTTTTTTTTTGTATCCCGATGGCTGATGCTGACAACAGTTCTACAAAGCACTGCACATGGTTCCAAAGTTAATCCTGAGGAGATTTGACCTTGGAAAGTACAAATGATGAAAGTTTTGTTAGACAGGTCGTGCTTTGGCTTACACTCGATCACCCAACAGAAAAGCTTAATTATGAGGCATAAAATGCAGACCTAGATTAGTACCGTGAGCTGTAAGAGGCTTCAATCAACAGCTTTCAACATTGCCAGTTTCACTGGTACCCCACTGCAGTTATGAAACATTGGACTATACATACAAGTTCAAAGAGAAGAAAACTTTTTCTTCTCTTCTTCTTTTTTCTCTCCCCCCCTTCAGAACCAATATTGATTAGAAAATTTGTCATAACATTTGTGAGGACAACAATATGCACTGTCTCAACTATTGTGAATAAACTACTAACATGTTTGGAAACTTTCATATTGTTATCTCTTATTAAAAGCAATAAAAGTTAAAAAAAAAAAACAAAAAAACCCAAAATAATGTTAGTAAGAAAAACTAGCAATGATAAAGAATTTCACTAAACAAAATAATACAAATTCAGTATTCTGTATTATTTTGATAGTGTTGTCTTCAAATTAGTTGTTTAGATTGCCAGATGCTTGCATTCAAACTTGGAAAAAATTATAGGAGATTAAGAAGAGAGAAAAAAAATTAAGCATTAGCTGCCTTTTTTCATAGACCAGCAGAAATCAACAGTACGATTATCCAAGCCATCCTGCTCATGGACACAGATATATCTCTTCTCCCGTCCCTCTCTTGTCCTTTTCATCTCAATATTTCCTTCCCCTCCCCCCCTTTTTTTTCTTTTTGTCTTTTTGAGACAGGGTCTCACTATGCAGTTCAGGCTGGCCTTGAGCTCACTTTTGTAGCCCAGGCTGGTCTCAAACTCGCACTGATCCTCCTGCCTCAGCCTCCCAAGTGCTGGGATTACAGGCGTGAGCCACCACGCCCAGCCTTTTCCTTCCCTTTAATCAGATTCTCCCCCTTTAGATTTTAGTTGCTTTTGCTTTCTTACACTAGTGAGCTAATACTACTTTGCATATGAGGATCTGATTTATTTCACTTAAGAGTATGGTCTCTAGTTGCATTCATTGCCAATAAAAGCCTCAAATTTATCCTTTTTTATGAAAAAAAAAAAAGTAAATCAGACCCACAACCTCAAACAGTGCAAAGATTGATAAAGCAAAATAGAAAATAGACAAGTAGGAGCTAGGGAGGTCTTTTTCCAGTGGATGGGATGGAACAAGACATGCAGAAAGGGAGAGAGGGGGAGGGAAAGGGATGGATAAAAGAAATGAAGGGAAAAAATTATGATGGAATAGAGCTTTTGCAGATGGAAGGAGCAGGGAGGGAGAGCAAGGACAGCGGATTTTTATTGTCTTTTTTTCTTCTTTTTTTTTTTTGTATTTTAGGGAAGGGTCTACAGGGTACTCAGGGTCTCACAACTAGATTGGACTCCTGGTGATAGATAACAGATTTTTAAAAAGAGAAATTATCATGGATTGTATACACATTCCTGCTCCTGCAATAAGCACAATCATTACGTACTGCAAATATGTATCAATAAACGAATTTTACTTCTTAGGTAAATAAAATTTTAAAGTTATTTTAGGAAAAGGTTATCAGTTTATTCAAATGATCCTTAAATACAAAGATCAGTGACAAGGGTGGTACTGGCCCAAGGGTAGTGTCGATCCAAGGCTGGAGACAGTTGCTGGACAGATGTCATTCTGGGGGCATAAGGAAGAGACCGGCGGCAGAGAGGTAAAACTGTGCTGTATTTGTACAAAATTGTGGTTCTGGCAGATTTTTGGGGGAGGTGTTTCGCTCTGGTCCTAAAGGCAAGAAGCTCCCCTATGTACTCCCCCAGCTAGCCTGCTTGCTTGCTCCCCTCGTTCTTTTCCTTGGCTAGTGATTCCATTTTGATGTTGACTATTGTCACATTAATAATAAAAATGACAGATAGTATTACATGTAGGCAAATGTGTGAAATTGGAACCTTTATAAATGTGAAAGTAAAACTGGTATAGCCACTCTGAAAGCTTGTCGGGAGGTGCTGGCAGCTGAGCGCAGCCACTCACACCCCTCGCCCTTGCCGGTCCACCTCTGCTGCTGGTGGTCGTCTGAGCATGAGGCTTCCAGGAGGGATTCTCATGGCATGGAGAGGCAGGAAGAGCACATCAGCCTAGCGAGCCAGATCAGATGAACCAACCAGAGGGGTAGCAAAAGGCAGTGCCAGAACACCCTCACATGCTGGAGCAGCCATTTTGGAAAACATTTTGATAATTCCTAAAACATTCAGTTCAGAGTTTCTGTGTGCAACTTCTTGGATCCACCAGCTCCAGAGAATAGAAAGCATGCACTCAGCCACATGTGTTCACAGCCACCCTATTCCTGACAGCCGAAACGGAAATGATCACCAGCTAATCCATAGGTGAGTAACAGCAAATCTATCCACATAACAAAATATTACTTACTAATGAAAAGAAGAGAAGGTCCTAGTATTTGGTGCAGTGTACATGAACCTCACAAATGCTGGGGCAAGTGAAAGAAGTTAACTCCCAAATACTGTATATTATTTGTTTCAGTTGGCATCAAATATTCAGACTAAGCAAATCTGTAGAGATAGAAGATTAGTGATGACCTAGGCTGAGATGGTTAGGAGGTGCAAGGTCATGAGTTCAATCCCTGCTACCCCCCAAAAAAAGGGGGGAGGGGCCAACGGCTTCTAAAATTAGAATGGTTTATGACTCTGAGTATTCTGAAAGTAATGAGCTGCATACTTTATTTATTTAAAAATTTTTTTTGGTCTTCTCGAGACAAGGTCCCACTGTGTAGCTCAGGCTGGCCTTGAGCTCACTTCTGTAGCCCAGGCTGGTCTCGAACTCGCACCGTTCCTCTTGCCTCAGCCTCCCAAGTGCTAGGATTACAGGGGTGCGCCACCACGCCCGGCTTTGAGCTGTATACTTTAAATGGACAAAGTGTATATGCTAATTACACTTCAATAAAGCAATAAAAACAAAAACAAAAATGCATGCCTGGCATGCTTGAATAAAGCACTATCTGTCAGGAATACTTATGCCAAGGCACTGTTTCCCAGTGCTGGATACGTAGCCTGCACAGAACATAAACTTTCCATGAACATTCTGCAAATGCCAATTTTAATGAGGTGTCCTGTCCCTTGATAATTCTAAAAGGCAACCTTGTGGCATTGAAAACTGAGGAATTATTTAAGCCTGAATTAAATAGATCTTTTGCTTTTATTCGAATCATTGTTGGAGTTGGGAACAGAACATTTCTTCATGGCTTATTTACTATTATAGCTGCAAGCTGGAATGCAGAGATGTATCTAATGATTCATGCGGTGTCCTGCAATACGCTCTCATACTCTTCTAGGTAGAATACACAGCTTTCCTTTGGTGTTCACTTAGCCTGAATTCATTTATACCCATGCTTCCATTGAAACTCCTGCATAGACAGAGGTTAATTCAGTGATCACCTGAGAAACTGTCATCTGTGATATATATATATATATATACATATATATATATATATATATATATATATATTAAATCTCGGTTGAGAAATGCAAAAGAAGCCTACAAAGCCAGAGCTCTGGAAGGGAGGTGATGAAATTAAGCCCAGCTGCATAGGCAAAACAGGCCTGTGTACTTAATGGTGGATGTCACTGAGTGTTGAAACAGGACCTTGGAAAATGAAATAAGCCTTTGGCCCATGATCGGCCTGGGTGAGGAGCCCCAGGTAGAAGAGGCCAGGGTTTTAAAGGTCAGAAGTATTTGAAGAGAAGAGTTTAAATGTTAAAATATGCTCCCAGTAATTCTTAATAGAGCCTGGAGGCAGCTCCTGGCCTTTTCATGCTTCCATACAAGGATTTCCAGGTAACGAGAGGAAAATCACAGTCACAAACAGCCTCTGCATAACACAGCCCTGGCCAGGACTGCGCAGCAGCCAGCGAGCTGGCCCACATCCAGGGCCTGGGCTTGCTCTTTTCCAACCACCGTTATTTGTTCCTGGGCATAGGGGGAGAAAAGCAGACTCAATTATCTGGATGCTGGGACCCTGGTGAACACTCAGGATAAATAAGGGCTGCGAAATCACTCTCTTTTCTAAGTGGCCTCAGTGAGGATAGTGCTGATAGGTTCCCTACACTGAGGACCCAAGTGCTCCACATGTAGAGCCCCCTTGGCCCTCCGCCTTCTTGTGTAGACACAAATCTTCCTTGCAGAGGGGAAATCTTCCTTCCTGAGAACAGGGAGGCCCAAATCCTCTTCTGTATTTAGCACCTGTTAGGGCTTGTGTATTTACAGACCTAAGGACAGAAGCTGGGGGTATATTTTCACTGGGACTTAGGTGCGGGACAGAGGGACCATTTTCTACACTGGCAAATTCAGTGCTTTCTGCTTCCAGGCCTGGCTTAGCATCCAGCTTATGGGTGTGCGCAGTGCAGTGCGCTAAGGAGCCCAAGCTAGAAGCTGGTGGAGGGCCTCTGAGGGGAACAGCTCTCCACCATGCAGACGCTATTACATATCAGCCTTTCAACAGGTGCTGGGCACCTGCAACCAACACAGAGGAGAGGCCCTGCCTACCATCTCTGTGTCTCTTTCTGCTGTTTAGTAGCAATGTGACCTCAGGCAAGTTACATGATCTCAGTTTTCTTCCATAAAATGAACATATTAATGCCTAATAATGGATTGATGAAAATCAATAATAGGCACTGAGGGGCAGCGAATGGCCATCCCTCCTTCTCTCTCTCTCTCTCTCTCTCTCTCTCTCTCTCTCTCTCTCTCTCTCTCTCCACATGTATGCCTTTGTCATCTACTTCTACTCAGGCTGCAGTTCTCTGTCAACTTTGGGCCAACATAACAAGGTCGTGCACCAGTGCTTCATTGGGTTCTTCCCAAAGCAGAGGTAAATGTCCTGTTTCTGTTTCTGTGAGGTCATGGGTAAACCCGGAGCTAGGTCCTGAGGTGCAAGGATGCTGATTCCAAGTCAGGTACTATGTCCCCTCTGGTAGAAATGAGAGGCAAGGAGGCACCATCTCATGCTGTGCAAATACAGGGCAGAGCGCCTTTTGTGCCTTCCAGCCCCATGTACTAAGTGTGTCCTATGGAGGTAGCATCCGGGTACATACTAGAGAAAAAGTAAAGGATATGTAAGTCTATAGCATTGGACAGGAAAAGTCATTCTTAGGCCTTCAACTCCATGCTTCCCACAGCCAGGCTGAAGGAGAAACAGAGGTTTCCACAAGGGTCACAGCTGAGATGTCTTCAGACACGGCATCTCAGTACTTGTGAGCATTACCCGTTTTTGTGACCAGCCTGTGACTGAGGCTAAGCAGCATGAAATAGTTCTGATAGCCAGGGCAGTGCTGGCAAGTAGGTCCAACTAGGAAGTGGGGGGAGGTGGCATTTTGGTCACCCAAGGAGCCTCTCCTTTCAGCCTCAGTACTGAGAAGGTCAGCTTCCTGGCATGCACCCACTGACAGGATGCAGGAGGGCTCACCGTCTACGCCAGTCTCATCACCTGCTGTTGGCTGGGTCTGTCTGTGACCATCAGCCCAGGTGGACCATGGGAAGGCCTACTGCATGGGTGCTCCCTGTCCCAGCCTGCTCTGCACACACATTTATGTTATCCCTGTGCTAAGGTCTTCCTGTGATAGAGTCCTGACTATCTTCATTGTGCAACTGAACAATGGTGATTGGAGTTTGGACAGATGAGCAAGGTGCCCACAGGCCCAGAGCACATGGGGTTGGCAGCCAAACTAGACTCCTTGTCCCTCTCTGGGCCAGGTTTTTTTCTGTCCTGTTCTGCTGTGTTCTGGGCTGAGCTTCTCTCTCAGAACAGATCCCATATGTGACTCCACCTGGGAGCACACAGTCCTCGGAAAGACTCGGTGGCCTGTGAAAGAGTTCATGTAATTAAAGTAGGCTGAACACTCATGGACTGAGATAATTTTGATTCTGAGGCAGGTGGCTGAGGCAGAGTAATCCTTAAAATAGAGAAATGTGTAAAATACAAACCTCAAATTCTCTCTGGTGGAAAACTTCCTGCCAGAGACCAACATACCTTTCAGGCCCCAGCTTCCAGCACCGGCTCGGTATCTTACCAGGAAAGCTGCAGGGAGTTCCAGGGCAGCATATTCCTTGTCCTTCACGAGGAGTTTGACTGTTAGAGTCATAGAAAGATGCCCCCAAACTCCAGACGGAGCTGGGAAGTGGTGTCCAACCCACCTGAGACTAAATCGGGCCAGCACAGCTCACAGTGGAAGGCCCCAAGCCCCCAAATCAGGGGAATGATCAGTGTACCTATGTTGGTTATAGGACAAAATTCTGGTTACTGAAAATCCAGGGAAGGAAGTGAGAAGCTAATGAGAGCATGGAGAAACAACCAAATAAGTCCAGTGAGTGAGTTTGTCTGCAGACTGATCTTGGCTTTTCAAGAAGTTTGATGCTTAATTGGGACATTACTTGAGCTGAGAGACAGAGAGAGAGAGAGAGAGAGAGAGAGAGAGAGAGAGAGAGAGAGAGAGAGAGAGAGAGAGAGAGAGAGAGAGAGAGAGAGAGAGAGAGAGAGAGAGAGAGAGAGAGAGAGAGAGAGAGAGAGAGAGAGAGAGAGAGAGAGAGAGAGAGAGAGAGGAGACAAAATAGTATAGTCTAGATGGCCCTACCTTGAGTGCTGCTTGGGAAAAACCATATCTACACGACATTGTTGGACCAATCAGAAAAGTCAGAGAATGGTTTGAGTGTCAGATAGCACAAAAATGTTCCAACCCTACAGGGAAGGGGAGATTGTTTACTGAAAAGAAATCAGATTATAAAACGTTATGTGCAGAATGATCTCACTTGGATGAAGTAAAAATGGAATGAGACGTTCCAAGGTGTTAAAAGTGGAAATCTCCGGGTGGTAGAAATACGATCATTTTTGCTTTTATTGTTGCTTCACTATGTCTTCCCTGTCCCCCAGTGCACATATCTTCTTAGGCAATGAAAGACAATTTAAAATATAAAAACCCATCAATTTGGGCAATGTGAAAAGTAAGCAAGGCAGGAAATGGTTGATAACTCAAGGGAAACATTCTCATAGGCGAATAAGAAACAAACCCAGACAGGATTGGAGACATGGGGCATAGGAAATCATAAAGAAACCCCATGCCAGAAAAAAGATACCTAGGAGGAAAAGTGCCAAGGTAGTCTGCTACCATTTAACAGGATGGTGGGACTTCCAGAGTAGCAGTTGGTGTATCCTGGTCCCTAGGATTGGGTCATGAGGATGTGTCCCCTCTGGTCTTCACACTGAGTGCCTGCTCCAACCTCCCTGACCTGTACCATGACTGACACTGGCTGTGCAGCTTTGCACAAGGGCTGTTAATGTCTTTATGCCATTTGTCCCTTTGTAAGATAGTGTGCTCAGCTTCACTGGTGGCCCACTGCAATTGCAAAACATTTGACTGTATATATATCTGCTTCCTCTTGTCCAAAGAGAAGTATATTCTTTTCCCTTTTTTTTTTTAAGCAACATCAATAGGGAGGTGGGTCATGCCCACACACTATACTCTGTACAATGATTGTGAGGACAATGTGCAATATGTCAACTTTCAAAGAAAAGAAAGGGGAAAAGAAAAAAAAAAGTAATGTTGATTTAGAAAGGTTAATGTTTAATTGTTTGATCTATTTTACATGCCTATATGTATTAATCTAAACTGATCTGATGATGAAAATATGTAATATAACCATTGTTAAATTTAAACAATAAAAAATTGAAACTCAAAAAAAAAATAAAAATAATACCAAGTCCACAAAAAAAAAAAAAAAAAGATAGTGTGCTCATTTGCTAGCATTGCTAAAACAAAGAGCCACAAATTGGAGGGGGACCTGAAATATCAGAAATTCATTTTCTTATGACTCTTGAAGTCAGACTTTCACACTGAAGATGTTGGTGGGCCATGCTTTCTCCAAAGCTTCCAGAAGAGAATCATTTCATACCTGGGATCTTCCTGCTTTGTAAGGTTGCTGGGCATCCTTGGCTTGCAGTAGCATCAACCTAGTCTGTCTTCATTGACATGGCCTGTGCCACTTGTGCATCTGTATGTCCCAGTTTTCCTCTTTTGAGAGCACCAAACACTGGATTAGGCAACCCCGAACCCTCTAATGAATCATATATCCGAAGACCCTATTTCCATATAAAATCACATTCTGAGGTTCCAAATAAATGTGAATTTTGGAAGGACCCTATTCAATCCAGAACAGTTATAACAACAGTCACTCCTACCTTATCTAGTTCCTGGAGCTTTAAATGAATTATTTTATATAACACGTTTGGAATAGTTTTCCACATATAGAAAGCGCCATCTAAGCCATCATGATAATAATGTCTCTCCAGCTGCAGTGTGAGGTTCCCTTCTGAGAACTGCTCTACTCAAAGGCCTCTAAAAAGATACAGATCAAGTAACCTAGCTGGATAGTTTCCACATTTTGCTGCCAGTAAGTATTCTCCCCTGGGATACCAAGGCGTCCATGCATTTTGGGATGGGTCTTCTGGACTTCTTCAATCCTCCTATCATCAGCAGGTGAACGGATGAGAGTGGACAAAGGGACTCGATGGCCATTAAAATGCCCTGTTGGTCCTCAGCCCTATATCAGACCACTCTCTGCTCTACGGGACACATATTACATCACCTCCTTGTCTCTTAAAATGCTGTCATTTTATGTTAGCACCACCCCCCTGCTTAGCAGAGATTATTCCTGTCTCTGGGGAGCTCAGCTACTCTGGATCCAACAGTAAGACAAGAGTCGTAAAGTGCCAGCTTCCAGAGAAGTGACTTTGTCTGCCATCTTATACCTTTCCTTGTGCCAGTGAGGGTGCTAGGGAATCTGATTTTTAAAAACTCATTTGACCTCACTGCTTCGACATTAATTTCAGGCAAGTAGAACTTACTTTCTAGGTTTCATGTCAACCCCTTGAAAGGCTCACATTTATTATTTTGTCTACTATATGCATGTGAAGCACAGAGTCAAACAACAAGTTGGGACAAATTTCTAAATTACATCTACCCTTTTTTCCCCTAACACCATTTTGGTATCAAACGTTGATGTCAAGAGAACTGAGTGATCTGACGCAAGCTCAGTCAGAGTCTTTCTTTTGGGATCTTTTAAACTGTCCAACTAAAGGCCAGAGCCCCTGTGCAAATAAATACCACAAATCCTCAGATGCCACACTGTCTACCAGATTACTGGAACCAGTTTTTTTTTGTTTGTATTTAGCACAAGGTCTAGTGTCTCATTACACAGATCTGACTCGTAATGATCCACTTCTTTTCAGCCTCCCAAGAGCTGGGATTACAGGCATGCGCCACCAAGCTCCGTCTCAGTGCTCCCTAGGGGCAAGGCTGGCATGGCTTGTGGTGCAGGGTAGAACCAGCATGGAGAGGAAAGCTGATAAGGAGTTAGAAATTGATAGGAGCCAGGGCAGAGGAAGTAGAAGGAGAGAGCAGGGCTCCAGGTCTGCTGTCAGTTGTCCCCTAGTGACAGCTGCTCCCCTGCTGGAGGTCACGTGACATTACCCCCATCTCCTTCCTAAGCCGGTTAAAATCAGATTTCTACCTTTTAGCAACACAAATTCTCTTACTAAAAGAAATGGCTCTGTGTAAGGGTGGGACATATTTTGTCCTCTCTGGACAGTTTTGATTTTTGTGGGGGAGAAAAAATTCAACAAATAATTGCAACTGCAGACAAAAAGTAGCAATATGAGACAGGAACCTGATGTCCCGAGGGAGCAGAGAGCAAGAAGGCAGCACTGTCTCGTGCTGCTTCTGCCAAGTTGGGACACAGCTAATAGCACTTCATTGCTCTTTTACCTTTCACCTGGGTATTACTGGGCAGCATTCTGTAAACTTAGAGTTTGCTGAATGTCAGAGGCAATATGGATAGTAGTAGTTACAGCAAATTAGTCATGCACATTCCTTAGCCTGTTTTTAGCCCTCAATAAGTGTGAGAAGTTTCAGTGTCTCAGGACTCACTTTGCTGAGAGTGAGATGAAGCTTGGGAGTCCTCTGCAGCTATATTATTCCAGTCTTCCCGTCATTTTTCCTACTCCAACTGATAACTTACAACAGATGAAAGGATCAGTTTTGGGGCTGGCCACATAGCTCAGGAGACTAAAGCAACTGCCTAGATAGAGCACAATCATGGGGTTCGATCCCCGGTGTGCCATGCTGGCCTCACCCTTGCAGCTCACTGAGATGGCAATTGAGCCTGGGCATGGTGGTGCACGCCTATAATCCTAGTGCTTGGGAGGCTGAAAACAGGAGAATCACTGTGAGTCCCATCTGTGTAGTGAGAACCTGTAGACCCTGTACTAAAAAGTATCAGTTTCAAAGCTTCTGCCCTGGGTTTCAGTATATGCTCTCTCCTTCCCTGAAGGAGGGAAACAAAGGTACATGAATGGGACTGAATACAGACACAATATCTAGTTTCTGCATATTCAGAAATAGCCCCCAGTATCAACAAGTGTTCTGAGACACCTGGGTTCAGGTGTCTGAACCTACGTGTTGGCATATGGCAGGTCAGCCCAATATCCAACTTCTGGTTTTACTCCCAAGCTGTTTTCTGACCATATTTGACAACGGAAAAGACCGGTTAGGATCCTCTTTGGACTGGAGAGGGGCTCATGCCTGAGGGGCAATTCCCTGTGACACATTCCCAGAACCCTGGCACGTTGATTTGACATGTGACTTCCATTGTCACAGGGCAGAGAGATTATCCTGGTGCCCTTCATTTGCAGATAATGGTATAAGTCCCCTTACAAGGACCTTTCCTTGTATGTTTCTTGTCCACAACCAAATCTGCAGAAAGACAACAGAATAACAAGCTGGGGCCTTGCACAAAGTTGGTAGGGATTCCCTGACACTTCTAGGTCCTCACTCTGTGTTTGCATAAACCATTCCTTCTACCCAGAATGTCCTTCCTCCAGGACAAGTTTGAGACCACTCAGATACTTCGTCTTTCTAGGTCATCCAATGTATCTTTAGGAAGCACCCTCTACTGGATGGGTGGATGTTGATAGTTAGGTGGGTGGGTGGATGGATGGATGGATATATGCTCCATGGAATGATGAAGATTTATAATGACTGCTTAGAATTAACTTATGGGTATAGAGCTGAGGTCCTACATTTTCAGTGAAATACTAACTCCTAGGATTAACTATGTCTCACTGCTGTGTGATCCTTACCAGGCCTCTGACCCTTACTCTCTAAGGCTCTGATTTCTTAGCTGTAAAATATGAAAATTGCAATTGGTGCTATCACCCTTCCATGGTATGCCCTTGATGATACAGGCTTTTCTCACTTAGGATTTAGTGTGAATTATCTGGAGGGGAGAAGGCCAAGGAAACCTTGGAGATACTTCCAAAATCCAGGCTTGTACCTCTCCAGCAATTTGGGTATAAAATTAAAGAGACCATCAGTTCAAAAGACAGGGAATTTCCAGCAATAATACTTACCATGCGTTTATATTTCAGTGAAAATACAGAACTGTGAGTGAGCTTCTTCCAGGTTGCTCTGAGTTGATCTTGAAAGCTTCATACCTGAAATTTCCACTTCAGACTACATGGGCTTCTTATAACAAGCTCTACTCTTCCCACAAGAAAAAGTACCTTGATTGCCTCTTAGAGTCATGTAGTGATGCTTACCAAAATTTATCCCAGCCCAGAGGAACCAGGGTTTTGGTCCTGCATTAAGCAATGCTAGGGATTTGGTCTCTATGGTTTTCATAGTTGTAAGTTGCAGTATGAGTGGATCAGCTCAATGTTTGCAGGGTCAAGCGGACCCCTGGCCGGCTATTCTGTCCCATGGTTGGGCTCATAAACGATGAGGGAGTGATGTCTGCACACCCATTGTCAGGCAGCTTTGTAAACGTCTTTATGTTCCGCTAAGTGCAACTGGCTAGAATTTTGACAGAGTGAGGAGAACTTTCCAGAAGCAGTATGAAGAAGCATCTTTGGTTGTGAGCTTTCTCCCAAACCTATGCACTCTGCATTTCTATCCCCAACCCTGAAGTCATTTGGGGTCGTGATGCTATAGGTTTAGAACTAAGAGCCACTGCTCCTACTGGGTCTGCCCTTCCTAACATAGACTTGGTCAGTTTCTTCCATTTCTGAAACTCCCTCTGTAACATGGAGCTCCTAACACTACAGCTACACCACCCAGTGGGAGGCTGTCCCTAAGAAGTTGCATACATGGTGGCAGTGGGCTGAGCGTGGATATAACTATCACCAGTAGGTTGCCCATAGGTTCCATAGCTTTGTTCCCCATATGCCTGGGCAGTCCATGCATATCCTTGAGTATGCTGGGCAGGTTAAGCACCGTGGCCCTGCTGAGCTACAGCTTGGCTGTGGGTACTATACTCTGTGGACACCATTTCCTCTCCTGTCTCCTCGTTCTCTTAATGCCTGTCACCCTCTCACTCTCCCTCTTAACAAATAACACTTTAACTGAATGACAGAATATCTTTCTTTTAGAAATAAGAGCTAAGAAAAACTCTCCAAATGTGGTCAATAAGACTCGTCTAATGTGATAGGCAAGAAAAATAAAATCATATAAATTAGGAAGGTAGAAGTAAAATTGTATTTAAGAGCAATACAATTATATGTACACAACATCTAAGAAATCTATGAAAGCATCCTAAACTCACATGTTAATATGTTTTTCTTTTTTTGGTACTGGGGATGGAACTCAGCACCTTGTACTTTCCAGGCAGGTGCTTACGCCAATGAGCTATCTCCCTAGCCTCTTGCTTGTTAACTTAGCAAGGCTCCAGGGTCAAAGTTAATATGAGAAGTTAACTGTGTTTCTGTAGGTCTGTCAGTGAAAAAATGGAGAACAAAATTTACAATAGCGTCAAAAAAGGATATTTACAATTAAATGGGAAATATAATATTAAAATGACAAATATTGATGGGGAAAATTAAGAGAGATCTAAAAATGAAATGATACATTCATGGTTTTAAAGACTTAATAGGGCTGGCCTGATAGCTCGGTGGACTAAAATGTCTGCTAAGGCAGAGAGCAGTGGCTGGGGTTTGATCCCCTGTGTGCCATGCCA
This sequence comes from Myocastor coypus, assembly GCA_004027025.1. Taxonomy (NCBI): domain Eukaryota; kingdom Metazoa; phylum Chordata; class Mammalia; order Rodentia; family Myocastoridae; genus Myocastor; species Myocastor coypus. The sequence continues at coordinate 23,214 of PVJA010005326.1, read as the reverse complement.
GCTCCTCCCTCAGGACACGCTGAGATGGCGATTGAGACTGGGTGTGATCATGACTGAGTCTGGGTGTGATGGCACACACCTGTAATCGCAGCACTTGGGAGGCTGAATACAGGAGAATCACTGAGTCCAATCTATGTATGTAATTAGACCCTGAACACCTTGTAGACCCTGCCCTAAATAGAGAAAATGTCTTGTGTCAAAAATATATTTTCGGGGCCCGGTGGGATGGCTTAGTGGTCTAAAGCGCCTGCTTGGGGAAACTTGGGAGGCTTTAGGGACTGCGGTTCGATCCCCAGCACCACATGCTGCACCAGCCCTGCCCTCGGGGCAGGTTGAGCCAGCCATAAAAATGAGTCAATAAACAAAGGTTCTGAAACAAGAATAAAAAAAATAAAAAAAATAAAAAATTAAAAATATATATATTTTCGAGCTTCTACAACTCAATAAGAACAAGCTAAGTACTTTTATGGTAGTTACATGGTAAATTTATACAGATACTTTGAAACACTGGCATTTTCCTACAAAGTTAAAGGTATATTTTACCAAAGAGAACTCAAGAATATGCATATTTTAAAACTAGTACAAGAAAATATTCACAGCAGCTTTATTCAGAATATCCTGAAATCTTCAAACTGGAAAAATAAAGACTTTATTTGCTAAGATGGTAAGATTTCCCAAATTAATCTATGAATTTTAACCCATCCAATCATAGTCACAGCATACTTTACAAAGAATTATAAGTTGATAAGACACCTAATTTTCCAAGTTATAATTGCAAAATTTAGCTTAATACAAAAGACCTAGAATAATAAAAATGATTTTACACAAGAAGTATAAAATTGAAGAATCCAGGAAACTTCATTTTGGCACTTGAGGTTTCACTAATGGGTCATTTAGTTATTTATTCATTTTATTATGTTTATAGTAATATCAAGGAGAACTAATGGAGATTCTATACCTGGTGTCAAGATATGAGAAGAGACAGAACATAATAAAAATACAGAAACATATTTAATAGGTTTGACAAAACTCTCAGAGTAACATAATGTGAGAAGCTAGTTATGTTCAACAAAAGTTGTTTATATAACTATATCAAATAAAAGATATTATCCTCTGTATAATAACTTTGGAAGTATGGTCATTTTTCACTATGTTGGTTCTTCCTACCTAAAAGCAAGAGATGTCTTTCCATTTTCTAATATCCCTTTGATCTCCTTTTTCAGAATACTGCAGTTTTCACTGTAGAGATTTTTTACTTCCTCTGTTAGATTGATTACTAAGTATTTCATTTTGTTTACCGCTATTATGAAGAGCACAGTTTCCCTAATTTCTTTCTTAGTGAGTCTGTGTATGGGAATGTTACTGATTTCTGTAAATTTTTCAAAGAAATGTGACGAACACACTATGAGGCTAGAGAGATATAAGGAAAAGCTCTGACAGCCGAGAAGGGACAGGAGCATCTAAGAGGAATGTAGATTTCAGGTGGTGACAAAATCAATAGAAGACTGCTTACACTGAAGTACAAATCACATAGTGTCAAATTAATATAATTTCAACATGTTTGTTGAGTCAGTGCTAGACTAGTGTATCCACCTGCGTAATTTTCTGTTTAATATATTTACCTTATATTTGTCTACCTATTTTTTACATAGGTATATACCTTTCAATTGATAAATTAAAAGTATTATTGTCTCAGTTACTTTTCACTCATTGCTGAGACAAATACCCGACGCCACAAAATGAAGGAAGGAAAGGTTTATTTAGCTCACGGTTACTGGAGGTTTCAGTCCATACTCGGCTGGCCCAAGGCTCAGAGGAACAGAGCAGAGAGAATCCAGTTCATGGCGGCGGAACAGCAACAAAATGGTGACAGAGGCATCCAATCAATCAGGGCAGCAGAGCAGCAGCAACAGCCTTAGTCTGTCTCTCTGTCACTCTTTATATTACATTCAGGTTCTCCGCCTTAGGATATCTGCCCTAGACCACACCCATAGTCTCAGCCCTACTCAGAGCGATAATCCCATCAGTACTAAAACACAATCCTAGGAATCACGAATCAAGTCTCAATCTATAGAAGCCATGCCCCATGATTGCATGAGGCTTTGGGGGGACAACTAGACATAAACCATAACAATTATTATTTGTTTTTTAAAATCCACAAAAGTTGTTTGGAAAGGGGGAGGAAGATTAATCACAGTGCTGCCATACTAAGGCTATAAAACTTCTAGAAGGCAACAAATCTTTATTAACTTAGTAAGCCACAAGGCTGCAAGGGCCAGAACCGAGTGCAGCTGAGTCTCTGGAGATCTGGCTGAGGGCCATGGTCCTCCCGAGCCACAGCATCGCTATCAGCCATGCCTGCTGTGACCACTGCCCTTCAGCGTGCTGGCTTGAGCTCTGGGCTGGTAGCTGGGCGCTGGGCCTTGTTTAAGAGCTTGGAATGCATTTGGACGCTGGTTTATTACAGCATTTGAATGGTTTTGGAGTTGAAAAAAAAAAAAGCTTAGCACAAGAAAATATTTCTTAGCAGATCCCAAAAAGCATTAAACAGAACAACATGATATATTGGTTTTCATGAATATTAGAAAGTTCTGTTACCAAAAGATATCATTAAGAAAAGGAATAGATAAACCACAGATTAGAAGAGTATTTTAAACACATGAAAATGTCTTATAGGAGGCCGGCAGGATGGCTCAGTGGTCTAAAGCGCCTGCTTAGGAAAGCTTAGGCGGCTGCAGGGACCACGGTTTGATCCCGGGCACCACATGCTGCGCCAGCCCTGCCATCAGGGCAGGCTGAGCCGACCATAAAACTAATAAATAAACAAACAAAAGTTCTGAAACAAGAAAAAAAATAAAATAAAAAATAAATTTAAAAATGTCTTGTATCTAAAATATATTTTCAAACTCCTACAACTCAATAAGAATAAGCTAACTACTTTTATGCTAGTTACATGGTAAGTTTATACACTTTGAACACTGACATTTTCTTATAAAGTTAAGTGTGTATTTTATCAAAGAGAGCTCAAGCATATGCATATTTAAAAACTAGTTCAAGAAAATATTCATAGCAGTTTTATTCAGAATATACTTAAATCTTCACATCAGATATAACATGGTTGTCTATCAAGAGGAAAATGATCGTACTGTGGTTCGATCCCCTGCACCAGATGCCCAGGTATGCTGAGCTGGCCTCCGAGACCAGGCATCGTGGTGCACCCCTGTAATCCCTGTTCTCAGGAGGCTGAAAACAAAGAAATCATTATGAATCCAAGCTGCACAGTGAGATCCTGTACCAACTGCATTAAAAAAGAGGAAAATGGTTAAAGTAAAACCCCCATTCATATGTGGAGTTTCTACTCAACAATAAAAGATGTGAACTCCTGGAATACACAATAGCATGAAAAATCCTAACATATGTTCTTCTAAGTGAAAGGAGCTTGATACAACGGAGTATGCAATATATGGCATTATTCAAATGAATCATTGTAGTTTACATTAATATATGATAATAAAAAAGTGAAAGAGTGGGTAGCTGGTGGAAGGCAACAGACATGGATGGACTAGAAAGGAACATCAGTGAACGTTCTAGGGAGCCAGAGACACTGTGTCTTGTGAGATGCCTGGATCACATGGACAATGCATTTGTCAGAACTCATCAAATGGTACGCGATGGAAAAATGTGATGAATGTCTAGATAAAAATTACAGTAAAAGATACACGAAAATTAATCTCTTTCAAAATACTCCCCCTCCTAACAGACTATTCCACATTTTACCATTTTCTGAAGTTGTTCCAGAACTCCTTCATGGATATCTCTAGTTTTGCTGCCGTAGTTGCCTTCATATCCTGAAATTAATGCAAAATAATTAATGGTTGTTTTCACTTTAAAGAAGTCAGAAGTTGCACACTTCCAGGTCCAGTGAAGACGGTGGGTGGGAACGTGTTGACATGTGGTCGGAGGCTGCCTTTCCACCGGGGGTGGCTGCTGGCAGCAGGATTCACAGCATTTTTGATCACAGCTTGTAAAGACATTTATAAAAGAGGACTTTCAGAAATTCTCTGGAAAGTGGCAGAAATAATGGAATAAATGCATTTGATATAATGGAAAATATTTTGAGAGGATTACTGACAAAGTGCTTTCTATTAAAAATATATAAATATATATTTCTCTATATATTACATATATATATATATATATATATATATTTCTTTATTATCCATATTTAGGGCAGGGTCCACAGGGTCTATAGGGTCTAACTACATAGATCAGACTCATAATGATTCTCCGGTTTTCAGCCTCCCAAGTGCTGGGTTTACAGGCACACACCACCGTGCCCAGTCTCAATCACCATCTCAGCATTCCACCCCCTCCCCCGGGGGCAGGGCTAGCACAGCACACTAGAGACCAAATACCCCAGCCACTGCACTCTACTTAAGCAGGTGTTTTAGTCCACTGAGGTATCAGGCTGGTCTTTGTAATATATATATATATATATATATATATATATATATATATATATATGATTTAAACTGCATATTTGATCACATCCTGTACTTATGACTTTAACTTTTCATTATGTAAAGTAAGTCTTGGTTAAAAAATTTTCTTATAATAATAAAAAAGATTATTCTGCACAGGGAAAAAATAATGCTTCTATTATCAGAGCCATAGAATGCATAACAGAATGACTCAGACAATCTGATGGCTACTGGACTGCTTTGCCAGTGGGGAAGCAGGGTTGCCGGAGCAGAGAGGAAGCCAGGGAGGGAGCGGACAGAACCCAGCTTTCCAATCCTACATGGTTGTGCCAGGCTGGGATGGTCCCTTCTAGTGGGAACAAGCAGTGCTTGAGCATGTGTGGTCAAGCTGGGGTCAGAGAGGTGTGACATGCTGGTAATACTCTTCTTTCATGACCATTAGCTTCCTAAACACACACACACACACACACACACACACACACACACACTTATCTCTCTCACCTGGGCAAGTAATTCTGTCCTTTAGTGTGTCTCCCAGAATTCATACAAAATAAGTAAGTATTTCTCACGCTTTCTAAATTCTCCTGAGCGCCCTCAAAATGCTGAGTCATTTAGAAAAAGACTACATTTGCCTTAGTTTTCCTATGCTCCCAAATCAGTTTCTACAAGAAAATGTCGCTAGGTGTCACCAGCTAATATGACCTTTCCCCTCTCTCTTGCACTGCCCATGTACTGCCTCTATCCCAGCGGGCCTGCCAGGAGGCTCTCGCCTTGAATGCCTATGTAAAGCAGGGCCTAAATGCGCCGGCCCTTGAGCTGGGGTGAGAGCCAGAAGCCGGGTGCGGTGATTGTTCTCACCAGTACAGTCAGAGAAGAGCAAATCCTCCCCCATGCATCCACCCACACAGACCTCGAAAGCTGAAGAAGTGTATCAGCTTCAACTGCCACTGCAGCACAAGTGCTTAACTCAGTATCAGGAGAGAAGGCCCAAGACGCCTGTTTCTGCTCCCTTTTTCTACTCCTCCCCTTATGCAAGCCCCATGTGTGAAACCTCAGGCAACCTAAATTCACAGGAGAACTTGCTGTAGCCGCCTGCCTCATATCACTGAGGGGAAATCTGAGTTTTGAGAGAGAAAAGAATTGCCCAAAGATGGATGATAAGTCAGGGCTAGAAACCGGGCCAGAACTCTGAACTCCTGACTTCCAGGCCAGCATGCTGTATACTGCAGAATGCTACCTTTCCAAGGTTTTTTTTTTTTTTCATTATAAAGTACTAAAAGGTGGCACTCAGGATAGGGGCTCCTCCAGTGACCCACTGAGGACATGATATGATGGGTATCTTGGTCCTGGGGTGCAGACACAACAAGGATGACTTCAGCATTGTCAGTGAAGGAGTGGTCTCTCTTTATTTGTTCGTGGGGTCTGCTCCACAAAGGTACAGACCCAGGGAACAGACTTTAGGAAGCCCAAAGGGGTCAAATCCAGTCAGTGTCACAGAGCCAGGCAGGTGCTCTGGGATGTGCAGGTTATAGGAAGACATAGAGAGAAAAAATAAAATCCACAACCTGCAATATTCCATGTTTCTTTCTTATTTTGTGATACTGGGGATCAAATCTAGTCTTCGCGCTGAGTTACATTTCTGACCCCTTATTTATTTTGAGGTGGGATCTTGCCAAGCTGCTAAGGTATCCAGGCTCAGCTTGAACTTACTATTTTTGAAAAAGAGAGGACAGTATAACTTAGATGTTAAAATGTAGGGTCAGGATTCAAATAGACGAGATGTTGCACCTTGCTGGGCATGTGCCATGAGACTCAGTTTCTGAGCCTATTTGGGGAGAAGCCCCGAGTACCTGTCCCACATATGGTAGCTAAGGTTGGCTCCCTCTGAAGACTCAGTTTCAGAATGCCACAGACATAGTACCCAGAGGTCTGCTCTGGGCTTCCACAGCAGCTCCTTAAAGCTATTTAGAAGGCTGAGCAGGAAGATGAGGGAGCTGTCCACTCTCTTGGTGCTGACTTAACCGGATTGCAGAGACTTCCAACCACTCAGGCTGCCCAGGACCTTCAAGGCAGTGATTGCGGCTGAGTGGGGATGAGAGTGGCACAGGACTGGAAGGAGAGACTTTTCCTGTGGGCTCGCATCCGAGGATACAAGGCAAGCCCCACTGGCTCCACTGCAGCCTAGAGACAGGAAATGAACAAAGGTAGATGTTTTCAGAAGACAGTACAAAGCCAAAGAAGCTGCTGTTTGTGAACCAGTTCAGTGCCTCAGAGTGTAATAGCCAGGAAGATCGGTTACACACTTCTCTGCTCCCAGAGCAAGCTTGAGTTGCAAATTAGGAAACCACTCTGCCACAGGCAGGTTCAATGTATTTCTAAGGCAAAGTGGGCTTTATGTACAAGTGTATTCAATGAGAAAAACCTCCATAACTGGTAGTCACCAGGTAGACTCTAGCAAAGTGGCAAGTCTTAGCCTTTAATAAGCTGCCATTATGGTATCAGAGACAGAGTCCCAGAGTAGGGGAGGATATCTGTATTTTTATCTCAGATCTGAACCAGAAAAACTGACAGACCATGAACAAGTAAGTTTCCTTGCTACAGGTCTATGGTGTTCAATCAAAAAACCTGGTCTGGTAACCATTATACCCACACACCGTAAGTAGGAAAATGAAGTGTGCCTAGCAGAAGGCCTGCCTCACAGCATGCTCTTGGAGAGACACTGAGTTCCTGTACTACCTAGCTAGCTGGCATCCAGCCCAAGCATCTCATTTGAAAAGAGAGGTAAGGAGAGAAGAGTGGGGGTGGTGGTTAACTGAGCTTCATTAGAGGAAGCTGGGTAGCCAGATGCAGCATCGGAACCGAGTCAGTGATTATACACATAAATGGGAGTCCACCTCATTTCTCTTACCAGTTCTGGGCCCTTGGGATATTAGGGGCATGCTGAACCTGTTTCCTTTTCTGTTTCATGGTGGTAACTGCAGTGTCTCTTGTATATGGGTGTCATGAAAATTAAAAAGGGCAAGCAGAGTGTCTGGGTCTTAGCAGGTCTTAGCTACATGCATTGTGAGTTCCATCGACAGCCAGAAGTCATCTTCCTCCAGGAGATTCCCACTTGAAACTTCAAGGCACGTGCCTTCCTGTTCTCTTTGGCTAGGTGTTACCTTTCATAGCTGGCCTGAAGGGGCAGGACTAGCCACAGAGATTCAGGAGCGGCAACAGCCCTATGAAAGGAGTCAGTTTTCCTTTCTGATAATGGACAAGTGAGCCAGAAATCTGATGGCCTGCTGAGGACAGCTCAGCTTGAGGGCTGAGCCAGGCAGTGTTCATCAACAGCCTATCTGAGGAAGGGCCACCAGGTTGGTCAGGTGGTGAAGCCGAGAGAGTACTGCGTAGCGCCCCAGGACTGGTCACTCCCTAACCACTCCCAAACAAAAGTCCCCACAAGAATCTCAGTATCTATAACTATACAACAAGAGCCTCTGGGCTCATAGCCATGACCTCTAGGTTTTACAGAGGTCATAGGAGGCAGCAGCTGTAAGACCCACAAGGTGAGTCTCACATGTCCCTCTGCTGTGGAGGGACATGCCATCAGGATGAATGGTTCGGAGTGCTCTGGGTCATAGGAGCCCCTGCCATCTCCACGGGGTTGGCCTGAGTACTCTGGGCCAGCCACCATCCTTCCTTCCTTCCTTGGTTTCCACTTTCTGCTCTAGAACCACAAGTCTGAGGTACCAGGCTTCTGTTCTCAGGTATTCTCTCGGTACCTTTCCCTGCATGGCAAGTCAGGTACTTGGCTCTACATCTCAACTTGCAAACTGAGCCCTTGGCTTCCCCACAGGGGCACGCTGTCTGCACTCACGGCACTTCTATGGGATCTCTCTTGGGGCGCTGGCGCCATTCTGGTTTCTAGTGAGTGTAAATCAATATTTCATCTTTTTCTAAAGATAGCTATGGAAAATACCACTGAAGTCACCAAACTGTGTGTGTGTACTTGAGCACAAGTGTACAATAAAGATAGTAGCACAGTAAGAAAATGCAGACTTTAATGTCCAGTAGTTGTAGATTTGTTGTTAATTTGTCTTAGTTTATCTATTGGGGCCCACTTAAAGTGACTTTGAACAGACTATTGGACTTTTGGGGTCTTGGCTCCTTCGTTTGTCGTGAAGGAATCACGATATTTATGCTGGAGAGCTGCCACAAGGACTGGCAATGGCACCTACCTCTGTGTCTTCCTGTTGTTCAGCCTGCCTCAGGGCCCAGTTACAGGACTTAGTGACTCATGGGAATGCTGTCATCAACATTCCATCACTGCTGACTTTTTCCGGCTCCGCAAAGCATGCTGTGCAGATCTGGTCACAGTGTGTTTCTTAGGCAGGCGCACACCAGGATGCATAGCCCATGCTCAACGGGTTGGATTCTTGAGTCGTTCCATGGAGGGTGAGTAGGGACAGTGTCAAGACCTGGACAGGCTGTGCATCTTCCTTAATCAGCGACCTCTCTGGTGGTGTTGAACCACGTGTAAGAATGTGGGTTTTCTATGAAGCCAAAGAGGCTGAGAACTCTGCCGTTATGGAGATCAGTCCTCTCACCACCCCACTGGGGCCAATCTGTGGAGCCAGGGATCTTGGCTTTCTCCATTATCAACACTGTCACCCTGTCCAAGCTTCTGTGTTTTCATCTCTAAGATATGGAATGTGATAAGCTCTTATTATTGTTGCAAGGATTATATAAGTGTGGCAATGTTTGTATGTAGTTTGTAAATTACAATGTTCTATGAGGGTAATGGTTAAAATTTTATCTTCTTCTTGTAACCCTTTAGAGAGTACCTGCAGGCCAGAACATTAGGAGGATGTGCCCTGGTGGTGCTTAGCCATCTGGTTGTCTTATTTGGGCACTTCCCCTTGAATATAGTCCTCAGAGTATGGGTCACAAGTGACTCTCATCAAAATCGCCTCAGGAGCTCATGAAAAATGCAAAATGTCAGACCTTCTGATTAGGAAATGCTGGGAAATCTAAATCTTTAACTAGCATTCCAGGTTCACTGAGTGATGCCAATAAACACTTAAGATGTGAGAATCAAGGATCGACCTGCGTCCCCAAATATAGTGAGTGACACTCTTCCTCCACAAATAATGCCTGAGCACCTAATTCCAGCCCCTCTCTCCTTGTGTGGGAGCAAAGGCAGGTGTGCCCAGCCCAGAGCACTAAGGGTCAGCCTCTCCCGACTGAGAGGATGCCCTGGAGAAGTCCAGTGAGCTTCTGTGTCCCTTGGGCAGCTCTGAGGATGCCAGTGAAGCTCTGACTAGAGTGGTGAGAAGATCTGAGGGCCACCATATCAGCACAGTAACTGGCCTGGGACAGACTGGATGGGTCCTGGCAGACATCAGAGCCCATGGCCATACAATGCAGAGAGATGTTGGCTCTTTCCTTTCTCTGTCAATGGACTTTACATAAACTCCCAGCTCGGCTCAGAAAGGGAGCAGCAGCATCCCTAGAAAGCTCTGCTGTAAGACTGATAGGTAGGCTACAACACTCCTTCATGTGTGTGGGGGTCAAGATCCAGCCAAGGTGTCCTTTGGGCTGGGGCAGGTGGCACAAAGGTGTGAAGGTGCTCGGGCATCTTTCCCGTTTCCCTGTCAGAGCTTCTTGACTCAGACTGTGTTTGACACTCTAGGGAGAGAGTGGAAGGGGAAGGAAGGGGGGAGGAGGAGCCACTGGGAGCCAATCACCCTGCACCGGAGCCTCCGGGGCTTGCTCCCTCCAAGTGTGCCAGTGCGTGTGTGTGTGTGTGTGTGTGTGCACGCGCGTCAGTGTGTGCATGTCCGCGCGTGCATCAAGGGGGATTTCCGTGAGCGAAGCAGCCAGATTGCAGAACAAGAGGAGGGGAAAAGGAAGAGGAGTGGAGAAATTGGGAGTGAGAGAGACAGAGAGAGTAGGAGAGCGAGAGGGCGAGCGAGCGAGCGAGCGAGCGAGTGAGAGAGAGAGAGAGAGAGAGAGAGAGAGAGGAACTGAAAGGAAGAGCAAGCAAGAAGCGAAGAGACAGAAGGAGGGGAGAAGAGGCAGAGAGCGGAGAGTGTGCGGAGAACAGAACTGAGTGCAGGAGCGAACCGGCAGAGGCAGAGGCAAAGCAGGACCGCGGACGCCTGCCACAAGACCCTGAGCACTGAGGTTCCAGGTTCAGCAGTGCACTCCAGCGCTTGGCAGAGGGGGTGCGGGGCTCTGGGTCAGCGGGGAGTCCGGGTGCTCGCCTGGGAGGTGGCGCGGGGCTCCAGGGTGGCTGCGCGCTCTCGGAGGAGCCATGTCAGGTGGGGCAGGGGGTCGCCGGGTGGCAGCGCCGCCGAGGGGCTGAGCTGGCCGCGGGCTGCGCCATGGCGGCGCGCGGTTGCGGACCCTGAGCGCCGGCGGCGGGCGCGCACCATGAACTCGTGGGACGCGGGCCTGGCAGGGCTGCTAGTGGGCACGATGGGCGTCTCGCTGCTGTCCAACGCGCTGGTGCTGCTCTGCTTGCTGCACAGCGCTGACATCCGCCGCCAGGCGCCCGCGCTCTTCACCCTCAACCTCACGTGCGGCAACCTGCTGTGCACCGTGGTCAACATGCCGCTCACGCTGGCCGGCGTCGTGGCGCAGCGGCAGCCTGCCGGTGACCGCCTGTGCCGCCTGGCCGCCTTCCTCGACACTTTCTTGGCTGCCAACTCTATGCTCAGCATGGCCGCGCTCAGCATCGACCGCTGGGTGGCCGTGGTCTTCCCTCTGAGCTACCGCACCAAGATGCGCCTCCGCGACGCTGCGCTCATGGTGGCTTACACGTGGCTGCACGCGCTCACCTTCCCTGCGGCCGCTCTTGCCCTGTCGTGGCTCGGCTTCCACCAGCTGTATGCGTCCTGCACGTTGTGCAGCCGGCGGCCTGATGAGCGCCTGCGCTTCGCCGCCTTCACCGGCGCCTTCCACACGCTCAGCTTCCTGCTGTCCTTCGTCGTGCTCTGCTTCACGTACCTCAAGGTGCTCAAGGTGGCCCGCTTCCATTGCAAGCGCATCGACGTGATCACCATGCAGACGCTCGTGCTCCTGGTGGACATCCACCCCAGGTGAGGCTGCGCACTGTGCGCCCGGCAGGTGTTGACGGGCGTGGGCGGTCCCCACATCCTTGTCTCTGTGGAAAACTAGGGCAGGGCCAGCAACCAGTGCTGGAGACTCAAAGCTGGCTAGAACATCAACAAAACCAGGGCCACAGAAAGTATGAGTGACATGACCCGCACTGCACTTTCTGAAGCATCCGGGTAAGAAGCAGAGCCAAAGCCGGCCTGTGTTTCCTTGTGCATATAGCCTTCATGTTAAAGCGGCACACAGGAGAGCAGGGGGCTTTGTTCCCTGTTTACAATCTTTAAAAGGCTGGAATCTCACCTTGAGAGGGGCCTGGAGGCTTAGGAAGCCCTTACGAGCTCTTCACATGGAGTGTGCAGTACCTCTGTGTCCTCTCTCTCCGATGGGTGGTTGCCTGTGGGTGCCCTCGAGTCCTTGCCACATGGGAGTAGATTGCTCTTGCCCCTGTAGTGGGCTCTACAGGTATGAGGGCTTTCCTGCCCAGTGTCTTTTGGGACTCAGAGCCCCATGGCCTGCAGCAGGGCTACCCCCACCCCCAGGATTCTGGGTCTGAACCTACCCACCCATCTCCATCCTCACTGGCTACTGTTTCTCCATTAGGTAGAAGAAGGTAGGCAGCACCAGTGCCTGCAAGTAACCCCTGTCAGGCCCAGGAATACCTTGGAAAAGGAGAAACTTAGTTCAATTATCCTGAGCTCACCTCAGCTTTCCTAATGGGAACAGTGAAGCAAAGACAGAAAGTGCTGGGGGTGGGTCTGCTGCTCTGCAGCCACAGAACGCAGGGCTTTAGCATTCGATGAGTGAATGAGCAGGCAGGCAGAGAGATTGCTGGGGTAAGGGACGCTGGGGCAGAGCCCTGGAATTTAGGGAGCCTGAGGGCAATGGAATGAGCTCAGTCTTACCCTAGGGTGTGCAGCAAAGCCTTTAGGACCAAGGGGCCATACCTGAAAGTTGTATGTTAGCAAAGACACCTTGTTGGAATTTTCCTGCCTTTAACAATAACAAGAAGCCCTTGAACTTTACCATGCTTGCAAACAGGGTATGATTGTGTCCATTGTTCCTGGTTACACACTGGAGCAGTCTCCTTACTGCACAGAGCCACCCTCACAGAGCCATATACAAATGCACTCACACCCACTTTCGCTGCCTGCGTCTGTGCATAGTTCAGAGTGGTTTAAAAAAATATTTTGCAACCATATTTACAGAGCTATCTCCCTTTCTGTGACTCTACCCTGGGTCTGAGGCCAGGACTGCCCTTGGAAGATGCGTAGAAATGTTAACTTCTGGATTTGAGTGAGTCCTAGAGAGGATTCTCTTGTCACGACTCTCACAGTGGAGGGACGATCATGCAGAAAAAGGAACAATGTCATTCAGATCAGCATAAATTCCTACTCCTTTCCAGCTGTTCTACTTGTAGGATAGGAGAGCTAGTGGCTTCTTTTCACCCAAGTTAGAGTGGCAAACCAGCTCTACTCCTACAAATCTCTCTCCCTGTCTGCAGGCCAGCAACTGCAGAGAAAGTCTCTGAACATCTTAGAAGCACAGGCAGCTTTTCTGTTCACATCTGACTCATTGCTTCTCTGAAGGGGGCCTTGATCTCATCTAAGCACTGGTGTCTTTTGAGGAGTCCCTTTTTCTGGGGCTGTGGGCTCTCTAGGTAGCCTTGGTAGAGAACAGAAGAGCTACTGAGCTGGGACTACCATGGTGAGCTACACAAGCTCCTCTCAGCTCTCTGATGCTCTGGACTGGAGGGCCTCTCTGTGCACATAAACTGGTTGCAGAAGGTTTGGCCCCCACTGAAAGAGCAGAGGGGGTGGGTTGCACTGAAGGAAACATTTAGGCAGTTCACCTGCTTCTGTCCTCCTTGGCTGGAACTTCCTCTATATGAAGAAGCTGCGGCACTAGTTGCAGGGTTGCCCAGTTGCTTCCATCCTCAGACACAAGGCCTCTTACCCAAATTGGTAATCTGTAATCTGTGGGTGTCAGTCTTGGGTCAGCAAAATCCATGTTTCTTTCTTTGGATATCTAGGCAGCAGATGAAATTTTGGCCCACTGAAGTTTTTCTCAACTACCATTCTAATGGCCTGCTGGGACTTAATTAAAAGGGACCTGTTCTGAGTTCTGTGAGGCTCAGCATGACATTTGCCTAGTGTTCCTGACAGATATCTACTGCACTGAGTAATGCAATAAGTAGTCCCACACTCCTGTCTTTCAGTGGCAGTTTCTTAATTAGAATGTTGATAAAAACAGTGGTAGTTTCCAGGGTCTTGTGCACACCTGGCCCTCTACCTCCTCAGTGCCTACTGTACAGTGCTCCCTAAGCACAGCTCTAGAAAGTGATCACCAGGTCTGGTGCCATCAGGGTGGCCAAGCATGTGGGCTAGGTCTGGACATGTGTACGCTGCTCTTTCCAGCTCAGCCCAGGGTCAGCCTTGCTGCCTTAGGCTAAGGACTGCAAAGAAGCAGGGTGCTGCTGAAGGGGATGCAAGCCAGGGGCAGCCTGAGCTGAGCAAGCATGTCCTTGGGGTTCTTCCTGGTCCAGTGAGCCTCCCAGAGTCTCTTCATATCCCACAAGCCACGTCTACAAGGTCTGGCTCTGGACAGTGGCAGAGCTGGGGTATGGTAGACAGAACCTCACTGTGCTCTTGACTTTATAAGTGATGGCCCTAGGGCACCCTCGGAGGGGGGCAGTTGCCCAATTTGGCAGATCTTAGAAAGTTGCTCAAGCCCAGATTCATTCCCTAGGATTTTTAGATGGAGCAAATAAAATCTCGCAAAGAATATGCATTTAGAATTTCCAAATTAAACTTGCAAAGTGTAGTGAAATATGCTCTATCCCTATACCTCAGTAAATATAACAAGCCAAGAAGCTGGGTTTGGATTTAGACTTCTCAGGCTTCTGGAACCCTCAGGAGCTTGAACTTGCTGGGGAGTGCTGAGCTGGCCTGCCTGCTTCCCCTCCCATCCTGTCCCTACCAGTGCTGCAGGGGTCTTCCTTGTACAGGTGAGCACTGCAGGCTGCCTGCTGCCCATGCACCAGGTACAGGTTGGCTTGCAAGCACCACCCCTTCTGTCCTCTAGCCAAGCACATGATGAGACCAGAGGAGACAGAGGAGTTAGTTTAGAAGTAAGGTCAAGGCATTTGGCAAAGGATTCCAGATTGCCGGTAGTCTGGGCCCAGAATGCAAAGCACAGGCAATGGGTGGGAAGTCCCCTTGCCCCTGTGGGCTGCTCATCTCGTAGTGTGCAGGGCTCGGGCAATGCCAACTCTTGTCAGATCTGAGGCAATACAACCCCCATGCCCTTTTCCTTAACACAGGGCTCTTCCCAGCATCAGCCTTTTATCTAAGAGCAAGCTTTTCCCTCATCTTAAAAACCAGAAAGCCAATGAGAGCCACTGAACCCTCTGGTTTAGTCTCTGGGTGGACAACAGTCATCTGGGACCACACAGGATGCAGACCTGTCAGAGAGCAGGGAAGTGTCTGTGGCAGGAAGGTTTTACAGAGATCACCTCATCTGCAGATTTCTCAGGCATCCCTGAAGCTCCCCTCCCTTTGCCCAATTACCAAAGCCTGATGGGGAGCATCTCTGATACTGAATGCCACACTGCTGGCCAGCCTGACTCCTTTCACCTCAAGAAAGTCTTTGTCCTACACAGCTTCAGCACACATTTGGTGCCAACCCCACCTCCTCTCCCACCCCACAAGCCAGCTTGCCTCTGGAGAGCTCTGGACTTCTTGCCCAGATTTTGCCTGAGAGCCCAAGGAATCAAGACTTAGGCTCAGCATTAGGTGACATTATGGGCAGCTGTGGGAATAGGGTTAATGCCCTAAAGCCAGGGGAAGGAGACCTCAGATGAGATCTGGTTTAGTCCTGAGCTGCCTGTGTGACCTTGACCACATCTTAAACATTTCTGGTCCCTAGCATCCCCAATGCCAAGTAAGTACACCAGCAGGTCACAGAGCCATAGTGCCTCGGGGAGCTTGGCTCTGCAAAGCTATGGTGGGAGACAGCAGGCAGCGAGTGTCTGGGGCTGTATCAGGCCATCACTGAGCACAGGTGTGCTGTGTCGCATGTGCCCAAACAGTGGTTAGAACTGGGGGTCATCTGCTCCTCCTGCATCCAGGGCCCACTTTCCCTCACTCACACCCTGCCTGCCACTGCCTAGTGCTCACCTAGAGAGCAGCAGAGCCAAGCAGTGCATGCAGGAAAGTACCATGTGGCTGAGGACTAGGAGCCCCGCGCTCAGAGCCATGACTGAGGCTAATTCCATCCCACCTATACCCCACTGTTGGGAATGAAAGTCCCTTGTCCCTAGAGCTTCCATCTCCCTGTCTCTGTGCTCCAGTGCCAGGCTAGGAAACAGCACCCACAGGTCTGTGGAGGCCCAGCGTGGGTCACGGAACCCACCCTACAGTCAGGACTCAGTGTCACGTCATCTGACAGCCAGGTCCCTCTCACTGGACCCCTGACACAGGCCTTCTCATGAATGCACAGGCAGGAAGGACTTTCAGAGGTGGAGGGAGCTCTGTGCATTTGGAGCCCAAGGCAGAGCTGCCTCGTAGCTCTCCGTTGTTCAATAAATACACACTGAAAGAACAGTTGCGTACTGAGTGTTTAACTGCTCAGCGTCCTCTTGGCACTTTTCATACATTGGCTCAGTTACTCTAAGTACACTCCTATGGGGTAGGTTCTCTGATCACCCCATTTGATGAACAAGCCAATGCACAGATGGGTTATATAAATTCCCTAAAGTCACACAGAAAGTGAGTGATAATTTCTGCACTTGAACCCAGACATGTGATTTTGGCTCTTTGTGCTTAACCACTAGGCTACCAATCAAAGTGGGTGGCCAGGCCTCTGGGAGTTCACTGAGGCCTGTTGTCCACTGGAAATCCTTACTTTGCTTTTAAAATTCACAAGTTTTATAAAATTCACTCTTTAAAATCTATTTTAGGGCCGGTGAGATAGCTCAGCAGTCTAAAGAGCCTGCTTATGCAAACTTAGGCAAGTGTGCAGGGACCACTGTGCGATCCCCAGCACTACATGCTGCACCAGCCCTACCTCAGTGTGTGCTGAGCTGGCCACACACACACACACACACACACACACACACACAATTCTTGCTTACTATCATCTCTTCTGCAAAGATTACTTTTAAAAATGATCAAGTCTTTGTATTTTGTTATTTTTGAAGGACAGTTAATTAACTATCACAGTACAACACACACGAAGTACTTTCTGAGTGTAAGAAATACATTAATTGCAAAAACTGGTTCAGTCCTCAGCATTAAGTTAGAACCTTCGAGAGCAGTTCTAAGAACCAGTCGAAGAAGCCATGTGGAACGCAGCACTCTTCTGCTTTGCCTGCCCCTGCTGCACGTGGCCTTAGCCAAGCCAAGGCAGCCTGCAGGTGTGAGATCTGTCACTCCAGCCTGCACGGGGTCTGCGGGGTCTATTTCTTTTCTCAGAAACACTGAAATGATTCTTGCATACCCAAAGATCCATCATGTTTTGGGAGAATTATTTGATATGGCCAAGAGGACTGCTGCCCCTGAGGGGACACTGTGTTCTCACCAAGGGACCTAGCCCTACTAGGGGGACACGGTAAACTGTCTAAACTTCCACAGTCCTGGCATTTGGTGAGTTATGTCTGTCCTACATATGAGTCTGTGCCCGTAATCAGTGGAGCTCTAGTTACAGCTATTGGGAAGCTTCTCTTGGGTAAATAAGGAAACAGGCTCAGAGAGTTGTGTGACATCCCTGAGGCCACACAACTCTGTGGGCAGAGCTTAGGACACTTAAGCCGAAGCTGTTTCACTCTCAAGAAAGTTCCTCTGCCTCTCTGAATTTGACTCCTCATTGTCTTAGGAGAATTTCACTGTAGCTACAACTAGACTGACTATTCTTCACAGGGGCAGTCCTTTGTCAGGGACAGGTGGTCCTTGGTTCCCTTGTCCCTCTCTGTTCCTTGTATGTGTCACGTCACCCAGAGGACATCAGAAGAAAACATTTGCAGAATCACAGGTGTGATTGGAAAGTCAGGGAATTTAAGTGCAACTCCTGTATATGAGCTTAGACAAAGCCACGACTCTGTCCCCGCCATGCTACTGGCCGTACTGTGCTAATTTTCTGGGTATAGTGACGCCCTAAGGACTCCCCAGGAAATGGGATCCTCCGGACAAGTTAAGAACTGGTGCCCAGATTTCAGAGTCAGTAGCTTGGGTACAGAGCCTGCCCCTGCCCAGAGTGAGCAACTGTCCTGGGTCTCAGAGAGGGGAACTTCCCTTTTGCAACCAGAATTATTCCCTGTGCATCATGAAGACCCAGGATGCTCTGTGCTTGTGCTGGGACAAAGCGGTCACCCTACGGACACTACTACCAAGTGTGTGATCTTGAGTTACTTGGTCTCTCTGCACCCCAGTGCCCTTTCCTGAAAAGTAAGGATGATAACAAAATCAATCCCCTGCTCATAGAGGCCTTGCGTTATGAAATAAACTGTTGTATGTGAACCCCAGTCACAGGAGTAAACATGGCACATGTTGGAGACCTAGAAAATGTGGGTTTTATCAGAATGAATCATTAGAGGTTCAGTGGCAAGAGTGTGAGCAATACATTTTCAGCTATTCTGCAACCCGTTTGTGCTAGGTTTGACATTAGTTCTAAATTCTATAAAGTCCTTGAAAGGCAAAAGTCAAGGAAATAATACCTGTCAGAATTTTGAGATCCTTCAATCTAAACTAACATAGAATTGTCCATTTGTAAAAGGAAGTCTGAGTGAGAAAGCTGGTGATAACACATTACACTGATGGCCCCTCTGGAAGGAAGGAGAGGCTACCCTTCATTAACAATATACGTGGATCTGCCTCCTGAGCCTTCTCCCAAGGCTTGGTTTTGTACAGCAGACCGGCCTATTGGGGGAGCAGGTCACTCCCACCCCATCCAGGTTCTGCTGAGTTATCTGCACGTGCTGGGCAACTGTGCCTGCTGTCATCCTCTCTGCCCGCTTTAGAGTCCTATGAATTATTCAGAACAGCAACTGTACGGGCACATACCTCTGTTGGGTTCTCTGAGCTAAAGCACATGACGCCTTGAGCTGGGCTAGGTGTGGCTTTGCAGGCCACTTTCTGTGCCGCATTGCTTGCCACAATGGGTAACAGAATAGCTGTTGCACAAACCCTTCTCTGCCACTACACACAGTGGATTAGAAGAGCCCCCGCTCTCAGCTCGCACTGAAATGACAGCAGAGGAGAGGTCTCTAGGAGCATGGGGCAGGAAAGAGTGTTGCTAGCTAGAGGCTCCTGATTCTATCTTCCAAGTTGTGTCCCCAATTTCACAAGGACATGGCAGCCACCCTGCTTCTCTAAACTTCGTTTCTGGAAGCGTTCATTGATTTTGGCCTTAGTGAGCCTGTAATGCTGAGTGTCTAGCTCAAGGTGAGGCTGAGGCTTTGGGGGAACAAGGCTGTAGATAGAGAGCCCAGGTGGCCCCACTCATACCACACGGTGTTCAGGGACCCCAGGCTGCCCCTGGTGAATTAGGACACGGCTCAAACCCTGCCTCCACAGGAGAGCCCAGCAAATCACTCCACCTCAGAACAGAAGTCTTCAGCTCCTGGTCTTTGCTGTAAAACAAACACGGCAGGTACAAGCCGCCTGGCAGGTAGAAGGAGTCTGGCAGGACTGACTTACAGCAAACACAGGAATTAGAGACGCTACAACTTGGGGAGAGTGGCTCTCTGGGGTTAGCATGTGACAGGTGATTCAGTAAATCATGTAAGTAGCAATAGTAAGAGTTAACGTGTATTTGTTACTTAATTAAACTCAATTGATAACTGCTTCCTGTTCTTCATACACTGAACATGTTTTGTGCATCTGTGGGCTTTGTGCATTTAATTCTCTGAACAGCCCCTTTCGATGTTTCATTATAAGAAGCAAATAAATAAAAGATGCAGCCGGGCGTGGTGGCGCACGTCTGTAATCCCAGCACTCCGGAGGCTGAGGCAGGAGGATCGCTGTGAGTTCGAGACCAGCCTGGGCTACAAAAGTGAGCTCAAGGCCAGCCTGAACTGCACAGTGAGACCCTGTCTCAAAAAGTCAAAATTAAAAAAAAAAAAAAAAAAAAAAAAAAAAGATGCAATGTGTAATATAATACAGGATGACCTGGCAGCTTGGTAATGTCATGCACTTTGCCTGTGATCACCCAGCTACATGCGGCCAAAACTTGACCCCAGGTCTCTGGCTCCTTCGCCAAGTTTCTAAGCTGGAGGCCACTGCCTATGCTTGCCAATAGAACCAACAGAACCTCACCACGACCAGCCCTGGCAGCCCGTGAGTCACCGTGTCCCCTCTTTCACTTGCAGTGTGCGGGAACGCTGCCTGGAGGAGCAGAAGCGGAGGCGGCAGCGCGCCACCAAGAAGATCAGCACGTTCATAGGGACCTTCCTCGTGTGCTTTGCCCCCTACGTGATCACCAGGTGAGCTGATCTGCAGGGCTTGGGGCGGGGCACTGGAGAACAAAGCGGGGCTCCTGATGGGCAGAAGCTGCAGCCTCTCTTGGCCACGGGCATTTCCAAATGGGCAAGTGGGGCGAGGAAGAACTTACCAGGACCTGTGAAAAGGAGCGTGCGTGTTTTTCCTTCTTCGTCTCAAGTTCTTTCTTCCCACTGCTTGCACTGTACATTGTTGTGGGCTCTAGTGTGATAATTGGACACATGCATACAATATGCAGTGATGGGACTGGGAGAGTTAACCTTCCCATCTCCTTAAAAGCTAAAAACATTTTGTTAGCACGTCGTTACTATACACGTTCAGGAGTACCAGCATGCTATTCAATACAATGTAACATGTGCTAGTCAGATCAAAGTAATTAATGTCTTCATCTTCCGGTCAGTACTCCATGTCTGGAGCCTTTGTGCCTCCCCACCCCCACCCGCAGTTGTACATAGAATACATAGTGAGCCATTGGGAGCCACAGTCGCGTCCCTGTGCTGGAGGACACCAGATTTTATTATCTCCATCTCACTGTGTTTTGGGCTCCACCCTCTGGTCTCTTTCTATTTCTCCTCTTCTCACCCTTCCGAGCCTGGGTGACTATCGTTCCACATGATGATTGGTTTGTTTAACAGCTGCACGTGAGAGAAGACATGTGCTGTTTGTCCTGTGCCTTACATGTTTTATTCACTGTCAGGTTTTCCACCTACTGTGCTGCAAACGATAGGATGTTACTCCTTTTACGGTGGAATACTATCCCATTTTGTGTATACTCCACATCTTTTTTAGCGTTTAGCTACTGGTGGGTATTTTGTTTCCACAAATTAGCTATTGTGAATAGTGCAGCAATAAACATGGGTATCAAATATGTCTTCGATATGTCAGTTTCATTACTTTGGTACCTATCAGAAGTGGGACTACTTGATCATATTGTAGATCTAGTTTTAGTGGGTTTTTTTTTGTTTGTTTGTTTGCTTGTTTTGAGGAGCATCCATACTATTCGCCTTCGCCTCAGTTTTTTGGGGTTAGAATCAAAACCAGAAGCTGTGGCTCTCTTCTACTTCATTTCCAAATTTCGCCATTCTAATGCTACACCCCAAGAAGACCCAACAGAAAGGAATTGTGAGCTGGGCATGGCAGTGCACACCCATAATCCCAGCACTCAAGAGGATCTTGTGAGTTCAAGGCTAGCCTGGTCTACAAAGTGAGTTCAAGGCCAGATTGAATGTCTTAGTGAAACACTGTCTCAAAATAAAAAGAGAAAATATGGAGAAAAGGCAATGGAGTAGAGTATTCAGGGCCTGGACTTTTGCTGCTCACTGAGCCCTGGGTAGCTGTGCTCTACTGCAGGCCTAGCTGCCCATCACACAGCAATAGGGGGTACCCCTGTGCCCAGCCAGGTGTGGCTGCCTCTCCTGTGACTGTGGGCTCCTGCCATCACTGTCAGGCTGGATGCTGTGGACCTGTCACCTTCTCCCAAGAAAAGCCCCAGAGCTAGCTAAAGCTGCTGTCCCCTGGCCTCCAGGCTCTGCCAGCCTCAACCTGACCTGCTCTGGCTCTCACAGTTCCTCTGCCCCAATTTCACCTAGAAAAAAGAAAAACCTTATTCCATCTATTTCATGACCTGCAAGGGGAAAGAAAAACCTTACAGCTTCTATCCAAAGCATTTGATTGTCTGGAAAGTTGGCAGTAAGAAAAGGAACTTTGATATTCTTTAGAAGTAGAAGTGGAAGTTTCAATTTAATTTAGAAAGTGGCATCTGTGCACAGTCGACCTCTGTCTCCTCTCTCCTATTCTCTTACACACACACACACGAATCTGAACACTACCAGCACCTTCAACTCAGGGGCCACAAAGGATACTCCACACCTCCCTGCTGTCCAGGACCATGCATGGCCTAGCAGGGAAGGCCCCGCTGTGGACAGTCTTCTTCTTTTCCTTATTTGTCTACCTGGAGCATAAGCCTGGTCTGCTGAAGCCTCAGTCCACCACTCCAACTTCTGCCTTCTGCAGCCCCGAAAGGGTGTTCTCTGCTTCCCACGTCACTGTACATGCACTCACAATGAGTCTGGCCTCTCCCTGACCAGTCCCCTCTTCTCTTCCTTGGGTGTCACAGCTGCACTGCCTTCCACTGTCACTGGTAGCATGCTACTCCTCCTGGGGAGACCTAATGGCCTGGCATCTAACTTTGCACAACATACCTGCAGCTGTCTACAGTCCCTGAGGGAGTCTGACCAGGGCAGCGCAGAGGCATCTATTTGTCCATCAAAACTGTCACCTAGACTTCAACACTGTTGGTGCTCTGTGCACAGATGCTTCTCGGCAGAGAGGCTGGCCCAAGCATTGTAGCATTTAGCAGTCTCTCTGGCCCCACCCACTGGATGCTCAGAGGACCTCTCTTCCTCCTCAACCCCCCAGTTTTGATGCTAAAAATGTCTCTGGATATTGTCAGATGTCCTCTCAGAACAAGAATCACTTATGTTTGAAAAACACAGGTCTAGACCCATCACCTCCAGTAGCAAGTCAGAGATTGCTCTTACTAGGGGCTTGACAGGACACCAGGCCCATGCACAGTGACAGAAAGTGGCCTGATTGCTGTCCGAGTGGGATGTAGCCAAGTGGTGAGCAGCATGACTGTGGCCTATGCCTCCCTGGGGCCACACCACGTCTTCAGCCTTCACCTGACCTAGGGCCAATGGCCTCAGCCCTCTGGGCCTCCAGAAGGGAGTTTGATGGTCCAAGAGCTTCTGAGCACAGAGCAGGGGCATGTAGCGCAGGCATGGAGTGAAGAGGAGCCAGAGAGACTGCTAAATGCCTCTGGTCGTCACCCACCATCTCTTTAATATAGCTGCTCCCAGGACTGAAGGGATTCAGTCTAGCAGAGGAAGGGTTGTCAACAAGAGAAGGCAGACAGAGGCCCCTCCTCTTGGATCCTAGAGAAAGGGAAGCCATGCAGTAATGAGGTGAATGTGAACCCTCAGAGGAGAACAGGTAATGTGGCTCCCCTTTGAAGCAACTGGATCTTTCTGTCTTAATTTAATTTCCTAACAAAATTTCTTCTTCTTCTTCTTCTTCTTCTTCTTCTTCTTCTTCTTCTTCTTCTTCTTCTTCTTCTTCTTCTTCTTCTTCTTCTTCTTCTT
>PVJA010005325.1:0-79840 GCA_004027025.1 Myocastor coypus | reverse complement strand
TTTTTTTTTTTTTTTTTTTTTTTTTTTTTTTTTTTTTGAGGCAGGGTCTCACTATGCAGTTCAGGCTGGTCTTGAGCTCACTTTTGTAGCCCAGGCTGGTCTCCAACTCGCACCGAGCCTCCTGCCTCAGCCTCCCGAGTGCTGGGATTACAGGCGTGAGCCACCACGCCTGGCCTAGAATTTCCTATTTTCCTACTCAAATCCTATGATGCAGATTCTATGCTTTCAAACTTTATAACTTGATACTGCTTAAAAGACAAAACCAAGGGCCGGTGAGATAGCTCAGTGGTCAAAAGCATCTACTTAGGCAAGCGCTCAGGGACGGCAGTTCCATCCCACGCACTATATGCCACACCTGCCCCTCCTCCAGGATGGGCTGAGCCAGCGACAAAAAATAAAATAAATAAATAAAGAGTCCACATTTAATACTCTTGCCTCTTAGCAAACTCTTTTCCCATTTACTGATTAAATATATGTCATTGGTAAACAATGTGACATATGCCTTCAGTTGTCCTACATTTTTTTATCTTGAATTTTTTATTTCATATGAATTGTGAATTGTTTCTTTATCAGCTTGGAAGACAATCAGGGCCACATTTTGGAGGAGACGGGTTGGAGACAAGGGTTTCAGTTTGTCCTGAGAAGTGTTTCTGCCAAGAAAAGTTAATTGGCTGGTGCAGTAATTAACTGAAGCCTCTGAGACTATGGCTTTCTATATTTGTCTTGTGATTTATGATTCTTTGCATTGCTTTAAACATTTTTACACTTGGAACTCACAAAAAAAGTGTTGTATGACTCATTAAGCTGAAAATTGTAAAATTATATTGCCAAGTAATTATTCTTGAATCAAGGCTTTAATGCATGCTTACATATTCTTAGGACATTGAGAGGAAATACAATAATATCATGAAAAAGGAAGGAGCTCTTAGAGATGGCTACGCTCTTGAGCTTTTGTTGAATTGACTTCTTTACATATAGAAAAGACACTGGATTTGTACACAAAGTGAAGTTATACTAGTCTTGCATGGTCACCTTAGATCTGCTCTTTGGGAAATGTGTTGTTATTCTCTTTCGTCCTGAAATATTTTAGTTCATTTTTCTTAAGCAACTTTATTAAAGGATAACTTCTGTGCCATAAAAATCCATCGGGAATATAGAATTCTGACACAGTGGACATCATCGTGACAGTTCAGTTTCAGAGCACATTCACAACCCCCTGCCTCTTCTGCCCAGTGGCACTGAACTTGTGCTTCCTCCCAGCCTCAGGAACCACGGGCTCACATTATCTCTACAAATTTGTCTTTAAGCCAGGCATGGTGGCTCACAACTGCAATCCCAGCACGCGGGAGGCTGAGGCAGGAGGATTGGTGCAAGTGTGAGACCAGCCTGGGCTACAAAAGTGAGCTCAGGACCAGCCTCAACTGCCTAGCAAGACCCTGTCTCAAAAAGACAAAAAAAGAAAAATTGTCTTTAGTGGAAACTTCACATAAGTCGAATCATACAGTTTGTTGTCTTTTGTGTTTAATTTGTTTCACTTACTACAATGCTTTTGCTATTTATACAGATCCTGTAGCATGTAGCAGAATTTCTTACCCTCTGACTGTTGAATACTATGCCAGCTTATGGCTCCTTCGTATTGTGTTCACCCATCTGCCTGTTGAAGGATAGTTTGGCTGCTTTCGTTCTGGCTGCTATGAACAACCATGCTAATACTTAGTTACAGGTTTCCATGTAGACATACATTTCAATCATCAATAGATCATAAATATAAGAACTAGTGTTTGGATTAATTCTGTTTCATTGACTTGTATACCTATCCTTACACTAGTATGAAAATTTCATGTTTGCTGTAGCTTTATATTAAGTTTTGAAATTAGGTAGTATAAGTCCTTCATGCTTATTCTGTTCTAAAATTATTCTGTTCGATATAGATATTTTGTGTTTCGTATAAAGTACTGACTACTATTGTAATAGTAGTCTCCACGTTTGTAAAGACTTTCATCAAATACCTGAAATCACAGATGATACTGACTGTAGTATTTATATGTATATACTCTTTTGTCCTATATATTCATATCTATAATAAAGTTTAAGTTATAAATTGAATATAGTAAAAGAATAACAATGATAGCCAATAATAAAGTAGAATATAACAGCATGCTATAATAAAAGCTGTTTAAAACTTCTAACTATTTCTAGAATTTTCTATTTAATACTTATGGCTAAAGAAGGACTAAAGTGACAAATCACAGGTAAGGGGATAATACTGCATACCAAGATAAGCAGAACCAGTAGAAGAGGACTAGCTTTAAGAAATTTATTATAAGACACTAGCTTACACAATTGTTGGAACTTTCTAAGCAAGTCTGAAACACACAGGCAAGCAATCCAAATGGTCAGGCTAAAATTCACGAGCATGGGCTAGTGCTATTGGCCGAATTCTGGATTCCTTTACTTAGTGAAGCTTCATCCTGGTTTTGCTATCTTCTAGCTGGTTCAGTCAAGCCTACGAACACTTTTTTCCAACATCTCTTCAAGTTAAATAACTGGACATTGTGCCCATCTGTGAACTTTCTTCATGACACCTAAATTACTGTTTGAATAGCTAAGGGAGTGAATAAACTACCAGAATTGACACACTAAGAAAACACGACTAGGTTATTGATTTCTGTAGTTAAAGCTCTGGAAAGAACAGCCATGTTAACGAGTCTTCCAAACTAGGCATTGCGGCCACATCTGTAACCCCAGACACAATGCCTTTAAAGCCACCCTGTACTATAAAGTGACTTCAAGACCAGCGAATACTACATATAGAGTCCCTGCATCTGACACTGACAAAAGTCCTACAAAATGCTGTACAAGGTTTCAAGGTACATCCTGAAGGGATTTGACTGACCTTGTCAGATACAAAAGTTACTTTTTTTGTTATATAGGTCTTGCTTTAACTTTGTCTTAACCATTCAGCAGAACACTTTAACCACGAGGTATGAAAAGTAAAGCCATATTATTACACTGAGCTGTAAAGAGCTCAAGTCAACAGCTTCCAACATCGCCAGTTCTGCTGATAACCCACTACTATTATGGACTATTGAACTATACATTCAACTACTTTCTCTTAGTTCAGTGAGAAGAAATATTTGTACTAATAGTGTTTAGAAAAGTTATCATGTCTGCATCTTGTACTCTAAACAACTACTTGGAAGACAACAATGTGCATTGTATTATCATGACTGTCCTACTAACATGTTTTGAAACTGTCTCACTACTATTTCATTCTTATTAAAATTAATAAAATTTTAGAAAATTAAAAATTTAAAAAACAAACAACAACAAAGTGAGTTTTCCAGTCTAAAACGTGAAATACCTGTTTCTGTCTTTTAAATTTAATTTTCATCATAGGAAGAGATTTAGTTACTGACTTAATCTTTTCTCATGTTTATTTATATTTTCTACTTCTTGCATCAATTTCGACAATTAGGTTTTTTCTAGGAAATTATCCATTTCGCCTAAGTTGCCTAATTTGTTGACATAAAGTAATACATAATATTCTTTTATAGTCATTTTAACTTCTTTCGTGTCATTAACAATGTCCTCTTTTTTCATTCCTGATTTTGGTCATTTATATCTGTTCTTGTATTTTTTATGTCACTCTAGTCACAAGTTTATTAATTTTATTTATCTTTTACAAAATATCAACTTTTGATTTAATTAGTTTCTCCATTTTTTTCATTTAATTTTGTTTTCTATCTCACTAATTTTCATTTTTGTACTTCTTTATATTTATTGTTAGTTTACTCTCTTTTTCTAGATTTTACATTGGCATGTTAGACTATTCACCTTTGAGACCCATGTTTTTATCTGATACATTTTGTAAGTTATCAAGTGTTTTCTTGGAACTGTTTTAAGTTCTTTCCAAATATTGTGACTTTGTATTGCTTAGTTCAAAATATTTTTAACTCTGCATTTTATTTCTTCTTTGACCCATGGGTTGTTCAGAATTATGTTCATTAATACATTAAATTTTGCCAGAAAATATTCTCCTGTGAATCTCTAACGTAATTCTTTCTATCAACATATGGTCTAACCCAGAGAATGTTGCATTTACACTTGAAAAGAATGCATATTCTGAAGTCTTTAAATGAATGTTCCATAAATATAAAATTTAGTTGACTAATAACTTTGTTGAAATTTTATATATTCTTGGTGATTTTTTGTCTCATTGTTCTGTCATTTGAGAGTAGGCCATTGAAATCTCCAACTATTATTGTTAAATTGCCTGTTTCAATTCTGTTGATTTTTGATTTTTTTTTCTTTTTCTGAGGCAGAATCCTGTTGTACATGTCAGGCTTGTCTCAGATGTATTATGTAAGTCAGCCTGGCCTTAAGTTTGTAATGCTCCTGCCTCAATCTCCCCAGTCAATGTTGTATCTTTTTTAGCATTACTTTATGATTATGAAATATGCCTTTTAAGATTAAAAAGTAGAACTTTTTTCCATTGGTAACATTTCTGAAAGTCCATTTTATCTGATATTACGTCATTCAGATTCTCTCATAATTACTACTTCATGATTCATCTTTCCATTATTCTACCCCTAGTCTATTTCTTTTTTGGAGTTTTTGTTTTTTGTTTTTTTGCTTTTTGTTTTTTGATGTTCTTTTTAGAACCAGGGATCGACCTCAGGCCCTTAAGCTTGCCAGGCAAGCACTTATTCTGCTGAGCTACCCCCCCCATTTGTGTTTTTTTAATCTAAAGTATATAGCATAAGCCAAGTCTTATTTTTGTCTAACTTGACAATTTCTGCCTTTTGAGTAAGCTGTTCAGTTCATTCATAGTGATGTAATAACTGCTATTATTGTTTATGAAAACAGCTTTGTCACTTAATTTCTCTTTGCTTGGCATTACTTTTCCCCCCTCTGCTTTTCACTTACTAACTTCTTTTCTGTTAAGTAAATATTTACATGTCTAGTCAAAAAAAAAAATCTCCTAGAGACTAGACACACTATTAAAACAAAACTAGATGTACTATTAAACATTAATTTTTTAAAATGTAGTTTCCAAAAGAAGAAAATAATAAAGTATATTTTATTGAAATAAAAATCATTTATTCTTTAAAAGTCCTCTTGAAGGGATTAAAAAATAGTCTACAGACTAGGAGAAGGCATTTGAAAATCACAAATTTAACAATGAATTTTACTGGAATACATAAGTATTTTCAGAAATCAACATTAAAAACATGAGTTAGAAAATGGGCAAAAGACATGAATGGACAGTTCACCAAAGATGATGCACAAAGAAGCTCACAAAAACATACACTGAACTAACAAGTCGTGACAACCCCAACTATTGACAAGGACACAAAAAAACTAAAGCTCGTATACATTGCCACTAGAATTATAAAGTGTCATTGCACTCTGGAAAATATTTTGCTGTTTTCTTCTTTTCCATTAATTTTATTGAAAACCAATAATTATATAACATATTAAAATTGTAGTCAAATATTGAAATGTGAAAGATATAAGATGTAGAAAGAGTGAATTTTAGAAAAATATTTTTGAAGTAAATAAATAGTATGAGATTAATAATACATTGCATATTGTAAATTACTTATAAACTTAAATGAATGTAACAAGAAAAAATTGTGTAAAATAAAAATGAAGATGAAAGCATTTACAGATCAGTTATATAATAATTCATTTTGCCAAAAATCAAGAAACTTATATTCACATAATTAGAATTCTCAAAGTAGAAAGGGGGAGGCAACAAATATTTAAAGATTTGAAATTCCTGAATTTAGTTGAAATTATAGCGCATTTCCAAAAAAATGAACCTTTTGCACAAGAAATTTGAATAAAAGCATACCAAGATACACAAAATGAAATTGTCCAAAACTAATTGTAAGGAAAAACAATCATTAACACATATATATAAAAAATTAGCGATGGAAGAACAAAATTAAGTAGCATCTTATTCCACATTTAAAAAAAAGAACAAGTGTGTATGAAACTAGACTAATTAGTTCAAAGGACTGAAAGAAAAAAAAAGACCTGTTGTGTTTGCGTAAAAGACAAGGAAGAAATAATATGAAGTCAATGGAAGTGGAAATATGCTTTTTAAAGAATCTAATTTTATGAGAAAATATCATATTATATCTTATAAATAGATTATAAGTCAAAGATACAGTATAAATCTTAAAACAAACATTAAGATTAAGCAATATTCAGGCAATTAATTAAATATTAATTAATTGAAGATTAAATATTCTAAAATAATTCAACTAAGAAAATTTTTCATAATAATAAAGAATTACTAAGAATAAAATATAAAGATTGGAATGGTAAATATATGACCAGCACTTCTTATATTTTGGGGTTAAGATATAATACAAAGTTCTAGTATGTCATGGACATAGACAGTGTCCAAGATGCTTACTGGTGGCGAGGTGTTACTTGTTGAACTGAGCTACTGCTATCTCCTTGATATCCACCCTGTAGATCCAGCCACATTTATGATCCATAGGTTGCAGGCAAAGTCCATTTGTAGAGTATGCTGATGGAATATTTTGCTGCTATATTCAAAAGAATAACTGAAAGACTGCTTTTGTATACCTTTTCTTCTCCTGTGTTTAATTTTTTGCCCTCTTTTGATCCCTCTCTAGAATATCTTTTAATAGACTATGTAGGGTTGAGTTTGTCAGCATGAAATTCTTTAGTTGTTCTTTGTCCTGGAAGTATTTCACTTCTCCATTAAACTTGAAAGAGAGTTGTTCTGGGTATAGCAGTCTCAGATGGAATTTGTTTTCTTGCAAGACTTGAAGTATTTTGCTCCATACTCCTCTTGACTTGATGGTTTGTTTGGAGACATCTGCCATTATTCTTATGGATTTTCCTTTCAGTGTGATCTGTTTCTTTTCTCTAGCAGCTTTTAGTATACTATTCCTGTGCTGAATTTCTAGGATCTTGATTATTATATCTGGGTGTGGTTTTAATTGGATTGATGGTATTTGGAGTTCCGTATGCTTCAGTTACCTGACTGTCAGATTGTTTTCCCATATTTTGGAAGTTTTCTGCCATTACTTCTGTCCATATTATTTTTATATCATTTACATTGACTCCTTCTTTCTCATTGATGCCTCTTAGTCTCACATTGTTCATCTTTGCAACATCTTGTAGATGTTGAATTATTTTTTCCTACATCCTAGTTGTTTTGAAGAGATCCTTCCTTACCTTTTCACTAGCTTCATTACTGTCTTCATGGTCTGAACATCTATTTTCACTTTTGTTCAAAGTTTTTCCAGCTTGTGATTGAGGTTTCAATTTCCTGTATTGCACTTTGAATCTGCTTCCTGCATCTATTACTTTCCTGCATTGCTCATTCAAGGATTCCATCCTTTTTCTATTCTCTTTTTTTTTTTTAATGAGTGTCTCCTTTAGGAACATTTAGTATTTCTTTTATTATAGCCATCGTTTCTTTTTTTACTTCAAAAATTATTTCTGATCTGATTTCCTCTAGATCTTTCTGCAGTTGTGTGTGTGTGTGTGTATGTGTGTGTTTGCTTCAGATGCTATTATATCAGAGATTTCAGGTATGTGGTTTCCAGTTTCTTCTATGCTATTGTCTCCTGCATTTTTTCTGGGTGGCCCAGGGCCTGAGAATGCATTTTGTTCCTTCTCTTTGTCATTTTGTGTAACACTCTGACTTTTCGTGTAGAGCCTTGGTTATTACCTTAGCTCCAGGTCCAGATCTACCAAATGCAAACTTATCCAAGTAGGTGTGGCTTGGGTCTGGCTGTTGTGCTCCACTTCTTGCTGCAGACCTTGGAGGTGAACCTGCTGTGCCACTCTGGCAAGATTTTCTACTCCTAAATCATCTGGGTGGTCTTTACCTCTAGCCTCTCTGCAGGGAGTTCTGCCACAGGGCTCCACACTGGACACACTGCGCCTAGGCTCTGGGTCGAATAAGGACCAGGAAGGCCCTAGCTCATCTCACTCACACCCCAGGACTGAGCTCTGGGCTGAATACCACCTGGAAACTCACAGACCTTTATCCTAGAAATTAAAACTTATGTTCAAGCAAAAATTTGCAACTGAATGTCTATAGAAGCCAAATTTTATTTATTCAGTGGGTGAGTGATAAAAGTCTAGAACAATCATAAAATAGAGTATTGCCCAACAACAAAAAAGCAAAAACTTGATTTATTCAGCAACTTGAGTGAAACTTAAGTGCAGTATACTTCATAGAACAAAAGGTAACCACAAAAAGTAACATACTATACATATTTAGACTAATTACACATACTTAAACAGACATAAGTATTTATATGATATCTTCACGATAGCAGAACTATGGACAAGAAGAATGATTAGTGTTTTCTGGAGGGAACAGATGACGTCACGTTTGGGTGTGTTCAGAAAGGGCCAGGGAGTTCCTGATGGTATTAGAATACTAACGACTATATTCCACCTGTCAGCAGCTCCCTCCAATTTGTGCTTGAAATCAAATTGTATAGAGCTACACACACACACACATACACACACACATACACACACACACACACACACACACACGTACACCACATGCTTGTATAACCTAGTGAACGCTGACTAGAGCTTGTAGTCTAATTAGTGGTATAGCAATTCAACTTCCTGATTTTTCCTACAGATACACTGATGTATGTTACTATTGGAGGAACCTAGCTGCAGTGTTTAAAGACTCTATGCTCTACTTTCTAAACTTTGTATACATTTATAATCAATTCATAATAAAAAGTTAAAACAAAATACATGTTCATATCATATTCTATATTAAAATATTTCCAGTTCAATGTATTAATTTATACTTCGGGTTTCACCTGAGGATAGTTGTTCTTCCTAAAGTTTTCCTCTTCCTCCTAAACTTGGTCTCTTCTGCCAGCAAAATCAAGATTGAAAGTGGGAAGAGAGAGAGAGAGAGAGAGAGAGAGAGAGGAATTAGTGAAGGAAAGAAGGAAGGAAGGAAGGAAGGAAGGAAGGAAGGAAGGAAGGAAGGAAGAATAGTTTCTATTGGATGGCACTGCCCTAGAATGATCATCAGGCCTGGAGATGCTCAAGTTAGCTGCCCTCCCAACAATGCTTTGATGTCTTCTTCAGAGACTTCCCACTGACATTACAGAGCCCAATCTCCTGGGCAAAGGCAATGCCTCTTTGTCACTGTCCATCCATTCTTCCTTCTACCTCTGCTCTCACTGGTACACCCCACAACTTGTGATTGCTAACACCCGGGTAGATCATCATTTGAGCAAAATCTTTTCTAAGGCCAGTGTCTTCTGCGATCTCTATGTCCAATGACTGAAATTCCCACACCTTCAATCTGCTGGCAAACATGGACACAGTCAACTTTGCAGCCACAGAGCACATGCACTCTTTCACATGTAAGATGATCATCTATCACCTATGCCTCTCCCCTGGTCCCATATACAAAAATCTTTCTACAGTTTTCATATTCGGAGAATACTACTAGTAATATGAATAGAGAATAGCACTAGTACTTAACAAAGTTACACATCTGATGTCACTGCACATAGTCTTAAAAATAACGCCCTATGGCTAGTTGAATGTGTTAATTTCAACTTGTCTGACTCATTTCTCATACCTAGAAGAGAAACCAGGCAGCATCTTGAATGTAGATTTAATGAAACATTTTTACTCAGACTACAAAATATGCCACCAATCCTGCAATGCACTTCTGAACTATGATAATACTGCTACTTACAATCAGTTAAACACATGTAAGTCAGCCTTAAGTAGGAAAACTTCACACAAAATATAGTTTTCTAAAAGAGCGTAAAGATTGCCATGGAATTCTGCAGCATGAGCAACACTGTGTAAAATGACACACTAATAAGAGGAAGAAAAAAAAATCTTAGAGCAAATGAACCAGCAGAGCTTGAGGGAACTAACAGATAAGATCCTAAATTAGATATGTCACATTTTGGCAATAGCAGCCACTTGTGATTAGTGTGAAACAAGACACTAACAGGCTAAGGGCCTTCCAGAAGCCAAAATAAGTGGAAAACAAATGAACCTCCAACAAGGATGAAAATGTAGACAACTCAATTATTGCAGGCTTCCTTGTCTCGTCAGTGACTCTGCCACTCTCCCGTGTATAGATTTGGAATCATCTTTTGCTCTTCTATAACTTCACTAAGAACTCTTTCTGTCTAATGGGTTTATCTTCTGAAAGCTACCACATGTGCCTGGACTGGGATTTGTCCTCTGGGGCCTGGCTTGTGGCCTTAGTTCCCTAACGTGTGTCTCTGTGTAAGTACCACTTCCTCTAATCTCTCACATAAAACACCAAGTGAATCTTGCCCAGGCACCGTGTTCAATTCAGTGCTTCTAAAGTCAAAGGCCTGCTGCTCCCATGTTGGCTACCTACCTCTTCAAGTGGTCTTTAGCAGATGTTCTGGATTGTATCCATATGTTTCCTCAAAGCCTCATGCATTCATAGATGAGGATTTGGGGAGTGACTGGATTATGGGTGTGTGATGCTGGATTGGGGGTATGATACTGGGACTAAGGCTATGCGCTAACTAAATAGGTTTAGCATGGATCTGATGTGGATAACGGAAGCCCCACCATGGGTGTGGGCGGCCCCACCCAAAAGGCTTGTAACCTGGAATAACAAGGTGGAATAACAAGGATTATTGTGTTGTTATTGCTTTCTGTCTTCCCTGCCATGGACTGTTTCTCTTCCTCCTCCCTAATATACTGCCTTGCAGTCAGGTGATCATGGACCCAAAGCTCTACAAACTGTGAGTGAAAATAAACCTCTCCTCAAATTTAACTTCTGGATGTTGAGTATCCTGTCTCAACAATAAAACAAGTAACTAAGACAAAAGGAAATGCAGAATTTTTTCTCTTTATGAGCCTAACTTCGCAGACTCTGGAGAAAACTAAAGGACATTTTCATGCTTTCTGGTAGCTTCCAGATCAAATTTGGAGAAAAGTAAATCCTATCAACTGGGAGAGTCTTTGAGGTCTACAATACCATAACTTCAGAAAAAAAAAAAAAACACTGTGCATGCTGGTGGCAAAGAAGGGAATAGGCAGGTTTCAACCAGCACAAATGAGAGTTAGGCAGCTACAAGCCAAAGAATACCCAGAACCGCCTTCTTGGCAGCCACCAAAAGCCAGGAAAAAGATGTGAAAAGGAACTGTCTCAGAGCCTCCAAAGGAATCAGTCCTGCCAAGTACTTGATTTTGGACTTGTAGCCTCTAGAACTCTAAAAAGATAAATTTCTTATTTATAGAGGTCATATTAAACTAATTCACAGCAGTAGAATGAGCTTTTAGAAACAAGACTAAATCTGAAATTAGACTCCCCTAAAATTTATTGCTATTTTAGTTGTATTATTGAAGTTTTTGGAGATAAATTTGAAACATTCCATGTTATAGTATAGGAAAACTAATTTCTCACATTGATCTATTTTGCCCATGATCACATAGTACAGGTTCATAATATGAAAAGATGCCCACTTTCAGCTGAGAGTAGTGTAAGAACAAGCTATCTAAGGTAGTTCCTCTTGCCCCTACAATTATTTTCATTTCCTTGAAATTCATCTTATGGGTGTATCGTGGTCATTATAATACAGTTTAAGATATAAAATCAACTTAACAAGTTAATATTTATCTTAAAATTTGAGGGGCATTTATGGGTTTATGGGGGTACTGGGAATTAAACTCAGGGCCTTCCCACTGAGCTACATCCCCAGCCTGTTTTTATCTATTTTTTTTAAATTTTGAAACAAGGTCTTCCTAGTTATTCAGTCTCCTATGCTGGGCTCAAATTTGCAATCCTCCTGCCTCAGCTTCCCAAAATTCTCGAGCTACAAGTGTACAGTACAACATCAAGCTCTAAAATGATTTTTTAAAGCTGTTAAATGTAATTTTATTTTTAAAGGTTTTGATCCTAAGTGGAATTATTTAATTCAAAGTTTAAATTGTGCAGTTCTCTGAGTTTTTTACTTTATGTAATATGAATGTTGACATATAATATGAATGTTTATATAATATGAACATTGATATAAATGTTTTCCTCCTCAAAATTTATAGCATGAATCTAATCATTATGACAGAGCTATCAGAAACATAGGTCACATGTATAATTTTAAATTTTTTCTTGGCCACATTGGAAAAAGTAGTATTTTATTTGACCCCATAGATCTCTAAACTGCAGTCATTTCAGTGTATAGCCAATATAATGCAGAATGGGATGAAAAATTTTTCAGCTATTCCTGGCACATAGGGGTAATATCGAGTATATGTAAAGCAGCCAAAGAAATTGGAACCCCCCAAAAAAAGACAAAATAATAAATGGGCAGCTAAAGTGAAACATACTTCTTGGAAGAAA
The DNA here is from genome assembly GCA_004027025.1 of Myocastor coypus. NCBI lineage: Eukaryota > Metazoa > Chordata > Mammalia > Rodentia > Myocastoridae > Myocastor > Myocastor coypus. The sequence goes on along the minus strand of PVJA010005325.1, from coordinate 67,452 downwards.
AAAATGCAGATGGCCACTAAATATATAAGAAGATGTTCAACATCGCTGACCATTACAGAACTTAATTTTTTTTTTTTTTTTTTTTTTGTCTTTTTGAGACAGGGTCTCGCTATGCAGTTGAGGCTGGCCTTGAGCTCACTTTTGTAGCCCAGGCTGGTCTCGAACTCGCACCGATCCTCCTGCCTCAGCCTCCCGAGTGCTGGGATTACAGGCGTGAGCCACCACGCCCGGCAGAACTGAATATTAAAACAACTCTGAGATCCCATCCTACTCCAGAAAGAATGACTACCATCAAGTATTCAAATAATAACAAATGCTGAAGGGGCTGCAGGGTTGGTGGAGGGGTGCAAAAAGAACCATTGTAATTATTGTGGGAATGTAAATAGTACAACCACAATTGAAATCAGTATGGAAATTCCTCAAAAAGCTAAATCTGCACACATACACACATACACATACACACACACACACACACACACACACACACTTAAAATAAGATGTTAGAAAAGCAAACTTCCATCCCCTTCATATCTGTGTGACCCAGATATTCACCTTCCAGATATCTTCCCAAAAGAATTAAAAACATCATATTGTAGTGATGCCTCTGTACCCATATTTATAGCAGCACAATTCATGATAGCTGAGCCTTTTAAGTACCCTATATGTCCATGAATGGATGAGTGGCTATAGCACGGGTATTCACACACAGTGAATTATTACTCTGCCATAAGAACAAACTTGAGTCACTTCTAGGAAAGTGGATGCACCTCGAGACTGCAGTGCTAAGTGACATCAATGAGGCATGAGACCATGCTTTTTCTCTTTTTTATTATTTATTTCCATGGTGTCTCTTATCTGAGAAACCCAATGCACAAACAACTAGAGAACAAAATAAAAGACAGATAATAGGAAATAGGGAGATAGATCTTTTGCAAAGAGAGAAGGGATCGAGGGATAGAGGGAAAGCAGAAAGCAGGGTGAGAAATTAAAAGGACCCCTGTACGTGTGCCAGCTCCTTATAAGGCATATAATCACTGTGCACTGCAAATATGTGTTAAAACAAAATAAAGCCAAAACCACTCCTGCACCCTGCTTGTTCGTATCATGCTCTTAGGCACCCGTCCCTTCACATTACCCATGTGGCACCTGCTCTGTTATCACATGCAGCTCCCGGCTGCCATGTTGGCTAGCACAACCCTAGCTGTCCCTACACATTCTTGAGGTAGGTGACCATTTCCAAGTACACCAGTGACTTGGTGACAGATTTCAACCTGAGAATCTTTTCTTAGACCTTCTAGACTTACATAAACTAAAATTTCTACCTACAAGAAAATTATAAATGTTAAGAAAGCTATCTTTTCTCATCCTTTCATCCTCACCTCTACTTTTCTTTTTAAAAAAAAAAAAAATCTGTTTCCCTAACAAGAATTCTGTTCAAGCCAAGTTATATTTGGAGATCATTCCTGGGAATTTACTTTTAGGAATTATCCAAAAGTCACTGATAAATTATCGTCTTAACTATAGTAATCTAAGATTTAAACCCAATTTATCAATCTATTGTACCCCTGCTGATTTCATATGCCCTACTTTGGCATATTCCTATAGTGAATTCTACCTTATTCCTATCATACTCCAAACCCTCCAAATAACTCAAAAATCCAAAAATAAATAAGGAAAAAATACATAATAGTCCTGGCCGGGCCTTCAGTTCATGACAAAATATCTTTTCTGATCTATTCATGTCCATAGCACTATTGTTGAAAATAAACCAAAGGTGGAGACAACTCAAGTGTCGGTCCACATGAGAACATGAACAGGATCTGGTACAGTGGAGTACTATTCAACCTTAAAAAGGAATGAAATCACTCTAAGAGAAACCTGCTACAAAAAGGTAAATACTGTATAGTTCAACAATACAAGATCCAGCAAGCAGTGAAGTTCACAGAGACAGAGAATTGAATGGCAGTTTCCAGAGGCTGGGAAGAGAAAAGAACAGAAAGTTGCTTAGTGGGTAACGAATTTCTGTTTTGCAAGAAAGAAAGAAGCCTGAAGATAGATGGTGAGGATCACTGCAAAGTAATGCGAATGTGCTCAGTGCTCATGAGTTGTGTGCCTACAAATGGTTACGGTGGTAAATTTCATGCTATGTGCTTTAATTTTTTTAACCTTATTTATTTATTTTTTCGTTTTGTACAGGGTCTCACTGCGCAGTAGTGATGTGCCTGTCTCAGCCTCCCCAGAGCTAGGATTACAGGCACGTACCACCATGCCTGGTTTTAATGGCTGGGCATGGTGCACCCTGAGCTCCAGATCCAGCACTATGTGTGGTACTGAGCAAGTCCTTGCACTTGCCAACCAGGTGCTTAGACCACTGCTCCTTCACACTACACACACACACACACACACACACACACACACACACACTTAAAGTAAGAAGTTAGAAAAGAAAACTTCCATTCCCCTTAAACACCTACAATACCCAACTCACATACAACATTTTCTACTGGATTTCAGAGTATTTTCATAAAGGAGAGACAGTATTTCTGTATCCACAAATCCCATTTTATCCCATGTTTTCAACCTCAGTTTCAAAGGCGTTTGATCAGATCAATAGTTTCGATGGCCTATAAATGACTGCTGCTTTGTTCTTCCCTCAATTATTATCTGTCCAATTGTGCCACAAAGCCCCCAGAAAAAGGTCTAACAAAATCATCAATGACATGAAGCATGTACAGCCAGTGTGACTGGCCCCAGAGGTACGTAGGACTTATCACTCCCTGGACACTGACACTTTTTTAGGTCATATCTTTCCAAAAGGACCTGCCAACATAAACAAGGGTTGCTGGGTGCCTGTTATCATGGTCCTTGGTGGATGGCAGTCACATACACTGAAAACTGTGTGCACTGTGCCAGGAATCTGGAAGAATGAGAGGAAGGGAAGGGACATGGGAGGAGCCTAGTGATGGCCATGATAGCAACACACAAGAGGAGCAGGCAATAATAAATCAATATTGTCTGCTCTTTTGAATATTGGCAGGGGAGTAGATAAATGGAGGCCCTCTTTGTACTTCTTGGTCTCTTTTCAGCTTTGGGAACAGCTTGCTTGAAGGAAAGCTAAAGATCTTTTTACAGTAAGATAAAAGGAGATTCTTACATACTAATAAAATATAAGACAAAACCTGAGGGTGCCAGACCAGGACTCCCCTTCCTGCAGACACAGAAAGAATATCATCGTCATTTGGACCTCTGGCCACAATTGATGGGTAGGAGGATGAGCATATTGTTTCTATCTTTTGGTTAAAACCTCTTATTAAAATGTCTTATAAGATATATTACTTGTATACTATTTAGAACAAATAAACGTACTCATAAGCATAAAGAAAAAAAGCTAAAACCACCATAATGCTGCTACCCAGATAATTGCTATTAATATCCTTAGGAAAAGTATCATTTCCCAAATAAATAAATCAATTATTTATTATTATTATTATTATTATTATTATTATTATTATTATCATTATTACCTGCTTTGTGCTTTCTACAATTTCAATATTAGGATATATTTGGCATGCCCGGTGTATTAGTTATCCACTACTGTATTACAAAAGACACCTCAACATTAGCAGCTTATGAAACAACCAATACTTATTACCTCACTTGGTACCTGTGAGCCAGGACTCTGCGAGTGCCCTGCCTGGCTGATTCCAAGGCAGGGTCTTCCACAAAGCTACAGTGGAAGGCGGAGCTATCCAACGTACAGTTGAACACTTCACTATCCGTTTCCAAGCTCTATGCCTCATTTTTTAAAGGGCCATTTGTAACTTGAAGACATTATTGACATTTTCTGGACACAACTATTTTCGTCAGATATATGAACCACAAATATCTAATCCCAATCCATAGCATACCTCTTTGTTGTCCAAATGGTGTATTTTTATGGGAAGAGAAAATATTTCAGTAAAATCCAATTTATCCTTTTAATGTTTTACAGTTAGTGCTTTTGTGACAAGGAATTTCAATAAAGTTCTAATTTATACATTTTATATTTTATGGTTAGTGCTTTTGTGGCTTACCTAAGAAACCTTTGCCTTCCCAAATTGCAAGGAAATTAGCTTATTTTCCTCTCAGAAGCTTTAAAGTTTTCATTTTTAAGTTTATGGCTACGATTCACATTGCATTACCTTTTTGATATATGGTATAAGGTAGGAGCTAGACATATATCTTTGCTTGTATGAATATCTGATTCCTCTAGAGTTATTTGTCAAAAAGGTTCTCATTTTCCTTTGAAATTATTTCTTTTTTTCTTTTTTTAATTTATAATTGTTATTCAATAGTTAATACATTGCAGAATATTGGGTTCATCATAGTTGTTCAGAGTACAAGATGCAGACATGATTTCTTGTCTAAACATAATTAGTACAGATCTTTTTTTCTTTGCAAAAAGAGAAAGTAGCTATATTTTTAGTCCAATAGTCCATAACAGTAGTGGATTATCAGCTCATCTGGCATTATCAAGGACTGTTGACTTGAGCCTTTTACAATTCAGCATATTAATATGGCTTTCATTTTTATACCTCGTGGTTAGACTTTTCTACTGGATATTTAAGACCAAGATAAAGAAAGTCTATGTTACAAAAAAATACATAACTTTTGTATCTGACTAGGTCAGTCAGGTCCACTTAGGATTAAATTGGAAACCATGTACTGCTGTTTGCAAAACTTTTGTCAGTGTCAGTCACCTGGATGAACCACGGCCATTGCTTGACCATTTTGCTCTCTGTGGAACCCTAAGAGAATGTTTTCTCTGTGGGCGACTCTCTTTAGGCACACTGTACATCATCAGTCTCCTCAAACAAGAAGTTTGGGACTCCACTGAGTTATAGCCATTACAGGATCTTTTATGTCCTGTGTTCTCAGTGAACTTGAAGGGCTAAAGCCGAAATATTGACTATACTTGTATCCCTTCTTTTTCTCTAATTATTTGGACTACCAACTAAAGTTGTTAACCCTCCAGAAGAGAAACTTAGTGATAGTATTCCCTATAACTTAAGCACTTGAGCTTAATATCACTATCTTTCTGAGTATCAAACACCATAGCCATAGCATGTCTACATGTTATAACATGGAAAACCAGGTATTTTCCATCAATTGTTGATATTCTAAACCTTAAAACCCCTATAGAATGTAAAAAAGGAACAAACTCACATTGTTACACAGATATTTTTGAACTTAATGATTTACAAAATCGTAGTGATACACTTCTATGACCTTTATTCCTTGTCTCACCTTTTTTACTTTTCTTACCTTTTTTCTTTCTTTTATTTTTTAAGTAAACATTTCTTGAGAGAGAGTATAGCAATAATTGATAAGGCGTTAGAAATAGTGCATAATTGGAAAACCAGAATGATAAGTATTCATGGTTTTAGTATTACACATTACCTTTCCTCAGTGTATTTGCTTAGTTCACAGATATTAGTATAGTTACTCATGGTGTAAATTCTACCAACTACCTGCTAGTTTCCAAAACCTGTTGGAGATTTTTAGGACCATTGTCTTAACAATCTTACTTGAATAAGTGCATGGCTTTGTCCCTATCATGTTTCCTAATTTTTCTCCTAGCTCTCTCTTTACTGTTTATCCTTAAATTTTTAAATTTAATCCTCAATTTCCATTTAACTATGTTACACCTTTTCATTTTTATTTCTTTTGAGTTCTTGTATTAGGGTGACTATGCGATATTTACAAGTGTAGGTCTACTTTATTTCACTTATGAGTATATGTTCAAGGTACATACACTTATATATGAATGCTTTGAGTTTGACCTTCTTTATAGCTGAGTAATATTCAATTGTATAAAAAATTACATCTTTTTCAACCATTCTTCAGGTGACAGGCATTTCAGCTGTTTCTAAGGTTTGGCTATCACAAATTGTGCTGCTATAAGCATAGGTGTACAAATATGACTATGGCATGATATTTTTAGTTCTTCTGGGAAAATACCTAGTGGGGAATAGCTGGACTGAATGGGATTTACAGTCCTAATTTTTAAGGAATTCCCACACTGATTTCCATAATGGTCACACCAGTCTGCATTCCCACCAGCAGTGGAAAAGGGTTATTTTTTCCCCACAGCCTCTCTAACATCTGTTGTTGGTTGATTTCATGATAGCCATTCTTTCTGGGGTGAAATAGTATCTAAGTGTTGCTTTAATTTGCATTTCATGGGTAGCTAATGATGTGGAGCATTTCTTTATGTATTAAAAGCTTCTAGTATTTCTTCCTCTGAAAAGTGTGTTCATCTTGGATGCTTATCTCTGGTTTGGGTCTTTAAATTTTGAGACCCTAATATTTTTTAGTTCTTTATAAATTCTAGATAGAAGACTTTTGTCTGAGTACTTGTTGGTTAAGACTTTTTTTAATTTATGGGTTCTCTTTTCACTTTGATGGTAATTTCTCTTCACATACAAAAGCTTCTCAGTAAGAGGAGGTCCCAGTTGTTAATTCTTTCAAGTATCATGCATGTAGTTTGATATTTGTCCATGAACTTCTTGTCTACCTCAATGTCTTCAAGATTTCCTCCTACTTTCTCTTCCAGGAGATTTACTGTTTCTGTTTTAATATTTAGATCGTTAATCCATTTTGACTTTAGTTTAGTGCATGGTGATAGACCTAGGTCAAGTTTTAGTTTCCAGCATGTAGAAGTCCAGTTTTTCCAGCAACTTTTGTTAAAGAGGCTGTCTTTCTTCCAATATACATGTTTGGTCCTTTTGTCGAAGATAAAATGGCTAAGTGTGTTTGCAATTGTCTGAATCTTCTAATCTATTCCTTTGATTCTCAAGTCTATTTTTTTGCCAGTATCATGCTGATTTTATCACAGTAGCTTTATAGTATAATTTTAAGTCAGGAATTGTAATGCCTCCTGCCTTGTCTTTGTTGCCCAGGACTGCCTTTGCTATTCTAGGTCTTTTCTGGCTCCAAGTAAATCTTAGGAATGATTTGGTATTTTGATTGGGATTGCATTAAATCTGTATAACAATTTTGGGAGTATGGCCATCTTCACAATGTTGGTTCTTCCTATCCAAGAACTGGGAATATCTTTCCATTTTCTGAAATCCTCTATGATCTTTTTTTTTTTTTTCCACAGTGCTGTAATTTTCACTGAATAGATCTTTTACTTCTTTAGTTAGATTAATTCCTAGATATTTCATTTTCTACTGTGCTATTGTATAGGGTATTGTTTCTTTAATTCCCCTCTCACTGTGTTTGTTATTTGTGTAGAGGAATGCTATTGATTTTTGGGTATTGACTTTGTACCCTGCTATGCTACTGAATTTCTGCATTAATTCAAGTAGCTTCTTGGTGGTGTGTTTTGGGGCTTCCAACAGAGTATCATGTCATCTGTGAATAATGATAGTTTAACTTCTTTACCTATTCTTATTCCTTTCATTTCTCTATCTTGTCTAATGGCTCTAGCTAATGATTCCAGAACTATATTGAATAGGAGTGGTGATAGAGGACATCCTTGTCTTGTACCAGATCCGAGAGTAAAAGACTTCAGCTTTTCTGCATTTAGAATTATGTTAGCTGTTGGATTGTCATAGACGGCTTTTATCAGATTGAGGTAGAGGCCAACTATTCCAATTTTCTGTAGTACTTTGAACATGAACAAGTGTTGAACTTTGTCAAAAGCCTTTTCTGAATCAATTGAGATGATCATGTGGTTTTGAGTTTAGCTCTATTCATATAATGTATTACATTTATAGATTTATGTATGTTGAACCATCCCATCTTGAGATGAATTCTATCAGGTCATGATGTATTGCCTTCTTAATGATTTGCTGTATTCTATTTGAGTGGATTTTGTTGAGGATTTTTGCATCTACGTTCATGAGAGAGATTGACCTATAGTCCCCTTTTTTAGTTGCATCCTTCTCTGGTTTGGATATCAATATGATACATGCTTCAGGAATGATTTTGGGAGAATTGCTTCCTTTTCAATTTCATTGGAAAGTTTAAAGAGTATTGGAATTACATCTTCTGTAAATTACTTGTAGAATTCAGGGATGAATCCACCAGGAACTGGACTTTTCTTTGTCGGTAGGTTTTTATTATTATTATTATTATTATTATTATTATTATTATTATTATTATTATTTTATTATTTTATTATTTTATTTTTTTATTATTACATTTTGTATTTCATTGGCTGTTATTGGATTTTTGAGCATTCTTACATCTTCTTGACTCAGTTTTAGTAATTTGTACCTTTCTAGAAATCTGTCCATTTCATCTGTGTCTTCAATTCTGTGAGAGTAAAGATTCTCAAAGTAGCTATGAATGATCTGTTGAATCTCCACTGAGCCTGTGGTAATTTTGCCTTTTTCATTCCTTATTGTTTGAATTTAAGTTTTTTTCTTTCCTCTTTTTGAGAAGGTTTGCTAGGGGCTTAAGTATTTTATTTAATTTCTCAAAGCAGTCTTGGCTGGAATTTGTTTTTATGAAGGACTTGAAGAACTCTGTGCCATGCTCTTCCTGACTTCATGATTTGTAAAAAGAAATCTGCCATTATTCTGCTGCGTTTTCCTTTAATTGTGATCTGTTTCTTTCCTCTGGCAACTTTTAGTATGTTATACTCATGATAGATTTCTGGAATCTTGATTATTATATATCTGGTGTTTTTCTAATTGAGTTGATGTTATTTGGAGTTCTATATGCTTCAGTCACCTGAATGCCAAATTGTTTCCTCATATTTGAAAAGTTTTCTGTTATTACTTCTGCCCATATTCTTTTTATGTCATTTGTATTAATTTCTTCTTTTTGTTGATGCCTATTAATCTCATGTTGTTCATCTTTGTATTGTCTTGTAGATGCTGAATTATTTTTTTCCTAGTTGTTTTTAAGAGATTCTTTCTTACCTTTTCACTAGTTGCAATGGTGTCTTCAAGACGTGAAACTCTATCTTCACTTTCATTCAGATAGCTTTGACAGTGTGTCATTTAAGTTTTAGGTTCCTGTGTATCTTTTTGAGTCTGCTTCATGTGATCAGTTTCTTTCCTATATTGTTCATTCAAGGAATCCATCAGTTTTCTAATATCCTCTAATTTTTTATCAGTGTCTCCTTCTGAAGCAATTATTCTTTCACTATGGTTATCCTTTCTTTTTTTACTTCAGAAACTATTTCTGATCTGTTTTGCTCTCTACTCTTCTGCAGTTGTTTCTTTACTTCAGATGCTACTAATTCAGAGATTTCCTTTTTGCTTCAGAGATTATTTCTGATCTGATTTCCTCTATACCTTTCTATAGTTGTTTCTTTACTTCAGACTCTATTAATTCAGGGATGTCAGCTTTGTGATCCTCATTTCCTTCTACGTTAGTGTCTCCTCTATTTGTTCTGGGTGAGCTCAGGGCCTGAGATTTTGAATTTTGTTCTTTCTCTTTGTCATTATTTATAGCACTGTCCCTTGACTTTTGGTGTAGAGCTTGGTGCAATTATACCTTTAGTATATTTCTTACTCAAAAGAGAATATATTCTTAAGGCAGTTACAGTTTTACATTTACAGAACTACAGTTAGGGATGCTAATAGTGGGTAGTGATATTTAGCAGTTGACAAGCTTTTGTAACTAATGAGTTTGTATTGTACACAATAAGTGCAATCTTTATGTTTGTATAGCTAAGCAGATATTAAACTAGGAGTTTGTATTTAACTTAGTTCACTTAAGTTCTGTCTGACTACCTCCCTTTGATGTACCTGGGACGGATGTGGTCAGAGGATGAAGAGGTCATTCTGGTGGGCCACGTGGAGCAAGAAGTCTCTCTGGCACAGCACAGATGTACCAGGACAGTTGGCGCAAATGAAATGATTTCTACCTTTGTTGAAAATTAAATGATTCTATATATTTTCATCTGCTTCTGATCTCTGTTTTACTCTACTAAATTGTGTGCCTAAACTTACAACTAAACCAATATCATATTATCTCAATTACTTCTTGACATAATCTGCTTTCAACACAAAATGTCACAAATATCTCCTTTAGGCCAACAATTATTTATAGTGTCTTTAGACTTTATGAATATATAGAATGTATTATATAGATAAATTATAATTTATTAAAATTTTTCTATTTTTTTAGTCTTTATATTTTTTTAAAAAATCATTTAAAATTACAGTGAATATCCTTAAGGGGTCTCATATATAAGGTCAAACTTCACCCCAAAGGCTGTATGAGCTTATACATGCCAACAGCAGTGTCTGAGACAACCAACACAGTATACCACCATTTAACATTTAAAAACTGCTGTGTAATTTTAATTGATAGACAACTCCAGGATATCATTACTATTTTAATGCACATTTGTAATTGCCACTAAAACAGAAAAAAATATTTTATGCATATTAGCCACTCAAATGGAAAGACAAATAGAAGTTCTCTCTCTTTTGTGACCTGTTCATAACATTTGGTCATTTTTCAATCACCTTTCCTTTCTTGAAAATGGATGATGGACATAGCTAATTGTACCCCCACTGTAGAAGTCCTTTCGGGCCAATTACAGGATAATTCAGTGTGCATAATTTTTCCTAGACATAGTAATAGCAAAATGAAAATATAGAAGGCATAAATATTGCTTTTTAAGTGATTTAATTCATTATAGCTCAATTGTCACCTTGTCCCCGCTCCCAGCTCTTATTCCTTGTATTTACAGACAACTCATACTCTCCTACTTCGGGCTTTGGCACCATACTCCTTTTATTCAGATGGCTTCTGACTTCCTATTTTGCCCTTGTTTTCCTCTAAAAACTTGTCACATCTACATTTCAACCTGTCCCTTCTAAATGTATTTCTTTGCCACTCCCTAGTTATCCTTTTCAAATTCCTTCAAAAAATTCCTTTTCATCAATCAATATCTTTGACCAAAATAGGCTCACTGCCAACCATTTCATACTGAAAAATAGAATGTAGAAAAATGATGGAGATTTAAAACAAATTTTAAAAATACCCAAAAATGTTAAAAGGGAAAAATTTTTTACCACTTACTCAACTGTTTTCCCTGCTTCCCTTAATCACTTGAATGTCATTGTTTAGAACAGGAAATTTCTCTCTGGTCTCAGTACCAGGAATAGTTATGCTTTTGAGCAGCTGGTTTGTTTTTACTTATGGACCTCATGAATCATTTAACTGATCATGCTCTCCTAACTGAGTCGGCTGCTAGAAATCTTAGAGTCATATTTTAGTGGTCCATCTGTAGCAAGTGAATTACATCTCAGGACAAGCTTTCTCTGCAATAATCCCATTCTTATTTTTCATCATCTTATTTTTTCTACTTATTTTTCTATGCTTCCCCTTTTTTTCTTTACCACTTACGTTCAACTCATCCTATTTTTCTAAACTTAAAAAAGTAAGACTTACTTTGACTTAGCTTAACTAGCTAATTTGTGGATCACTTATCAAACACTAATGCCTCCTAAAAGTAGAACTTCTTAAAGCCATGTTATTTCCCTTTGAAAACAGAGAAGGGTTATAAAAAGTAAAGTAAGTTTTCCAAGATCACAGACTGACTCTGCGGAAGGAGGCCACAGTACACCTTTGTCTTTTCCCAGCACATTTCTCAGAAGCCTAGCAGTGCCTACCCTTGGGTGTGACTCCTTGGGCCAGGTAGTTACTTCAAAAGTTCTGGCACAGAGTAATACTCCATAGCAGATGTTTTAGGCACAGCAGTGACTTTGAAAAGTTGATCTAAGGCCATTACAGAGTTCGTTTTATTATGGTGTGATTGATTTATTGATTGATTAATGACTGAAGCTAACATAGAACAAAAGCTTATTGTTTGTCTTTCCAAAATCTTCAACTCAGAACCAGAAAAAAAAAAAAATCACTCTAATTTGTTCGTCCTCACTAATCAAAGAAAATGCTATCACGAAGGAAAATGCTGTCATGAGATATCATATGTTTGGTATATAGAAATGTACAGAGATACTTAGAAACTCAAAGCTCAGTTAAAACTAATTTTGGCTACAGTGACTTAAACTGGGTTGAGTTTTAGTTTTCAATATGTGGAAAGCCAGTTTTTCCAGCACCATCTGTTAAAGAGGCTGTCTTTCTTCCAGTAAACATGTTTGGCGCCTTTGTCAAAAATAAGGTGGCTGAGTGTATTCGTATTTGCTTCTGCATTTTCTAATCTATTCCAATCCTCAGGCCTATTTTTTGCCAATACCATGCTGATTTTATCACAGTATCTCTGTAGTATAATTCTCTTTATATTTTACTAGTACCTATTATGTACTTTAAGTTTACTAGATATATTTTCTAGTATACCAGGTAGTTGACCTATTGCTCACTTCATAATGTGTCAAATTTCAAATATTTTCTAGATATCCATTATGGTTTATTTTAAATTTAATGCTAAAATGATGTTTACTCTCTGATTTCAATTCTATTACACTTGTTGAAAGGAGCCAACCAGATCTCTGAGCAGATTAAAGCACCTGTTTAGGCAGATGCGAGAGCTGGGATTCAAACCCCTGCACACTGTGCGAGACCCACCCCTGGGGCATGCTGAGATAGGGATTGAGACTGGGCGTGGTGGCATGTGCCTATTATCCCAGCACTTGGGAGCCTAAAAATCAGGAGAATCGCTACAAGCCCAATCTCTGTAATGAGAACCTGTAGAACTTGTACTAAAAAAAAAAAAAAAAAAAAAAAAAAAAAAAAGTGTTGAAAGGAGCCAAATGTCCTCACTGGAAGAAAGTTATCCTCTTTAGAACAGTGCTGAAAGCTGGGTTTAGTGGTATTACTGTAATCCCAGCACTTAGGAGACTGAGGTAAGAGGATCATTGTGAGTTTGAGACCAACCAGGCTGTGCTACAAAGTGTGCTCAAGGCCAGCCTGAGCTGCACAGCTAGACCCTGTCTTGAAAAGACAAAAAAAAAAAAAAAAAAAACCCTTAGTGCTGGAAAAACTGCCTTTCCACACCCCTAAGACTAAAACTAGATCCATATATCTTTCACCATGCACTAAAGTTAAAATGGATCAGAGATCTAAATATTGTAACAGAACACTAAATCTGAAGAAGATAAAGTAAGTAAAGCTCTGGAAGACATTGGTGTAGGCAAAGACTTTATGAACAGAACCCCGATATTATAATTACTATTACAAATATAGTACCAATTGAGATCTCATGTTATTAAAAAGTCTTTTCATGGCAAAAAAAAAAAAAAAAATCACCAACAGAGTAAAGACGTAACCCACAGTATAGGAAAAAAAAAATCGCCAGTTGTTCCTTAGACAAAGGAATATCTAGAATTTATAAAAAACTTTAAAAAATCATAACGAAAATTTAAAGACCCAATCCAAAATTGGGCATCTGAAATGAATGCACACTTCTCAATTAAGGAAGTACAAATGACAAATAAATACATTTTAAAAAATCAAAATCACTGGTTATTGAACAAATTAAAATAACACTGAGATTCTATCTCACTCTAGAAACAGTGGTAATTATGAAATGAACCAACAACAAATACTAGAGAAGCTTTGAGGAAAAAAGAACACTTCTCCACTGGTACAACCTTTGTGGAAATTCTTGTAAATAAATAAATAAATAAGTTTTAAAAACTAGAGTTTCCATTCAACTCAACTATTCTCTTTTTGTAGTATCTCCCCAAAAGAATAAAAGCAACATGGTGATATATGCACACTTCTGTTTATGTTTGTGTTTAAGTTTATAGTAACATAATTTATAATAGCAAAATCTTGGAAATGGCCCAAATGTCCATCAATTGATGAATGGATAAAGATGTGAGAGATGATAGATAGATAGATAGATAGACAGATAGATAGATAGATAGATAGATAGATATCTGCCATTAAGAAGAATAAGCTTGAGATATTTCTAGCTAAATGGATACACCTTGAGAACATACTCTTATGAGAAACCAATCAGACAAACAAGCATAAATACCACATTATTCTCTGATGTGAGAAACTGAAAATATAATAAAAACCAAAGTGTGTAATAGTGATTGGGAAATGGGAAGAAAATGTTCAAATAACAAGGGGAACAAGGAAGTAGAAGAAAAAGGGGAAGAGGAGACAAGAAAAAAAAAGAATAGAAAGAAAAATGCAAACAAATCTTGTGTAAATAAAGAGGGGAAGAGGAGTTGAAAAGAAAGGAAGGGGTGAAAAGAAGAAGCAAGATACATCATGTAGGGACATAATCTTTCTGCAATGAATATTATCATTTGTATATCTAAAATGTACTAATAAAATAAAATTTAAAATAAATAAATTTGTTGAGGTTGCTTTATGGTCCCAAGTGACAGTTTCTCTGAACTTAGAAAAATTCCATAGTCTAATATTAATGGATGAAATATAGACATCAATTAAGTCAAGTAGCTTGATAGCATTGTTTAAATTGTTTATACTTCTCCTGATTTTTATCTAATTTCTCTGTTAATTTTTGAAGAGGTAACTTCAAATTTATATCCATGATCATAGGATTATCTCTTATATTTTGATCATTTTTGATCTATAAATTTTGGAGTTCTATTACACAGATGTTGTTACATCTTCTTAGATAATTCATAATTTACTATCAATTACAAATTTCCTTTTATATCTCTGGTCATACTATTTTTGCTTGAAATATTGAATGTATTTACAAGTAGCTACAACATACCGAATGGTAAGCTTTTTATTCCTTCCATCTTCATGTTAATTTTTTTTAATGTAGTAGGTCCAACCTTTCTATGTATGTATATGAAGTTTCTCTTTTGTAGGTAAAAAGTAATTCATTCTTCAGGAGAAATGGAAAATACTTAGTGATTGATTAGATAAGAGGAAAGTGGAAGGTGGATCATTGGGAGCCCTCACACTGCGATCCTAAGTTAGTTCCAAGATGTTTGGAGCTCATTTGGGAAGACAGGTTTGCAGACTTAGTAGGAAGTCAAAGTTAAAAGTGACAGTGTGGTAGCTTTAAACCAATCCAGCAGTTCAGATACTAAATTGACTTCATATGTGATTCTTATCTAAACAATATAGAAAACCAAAAGAAAAAGGTATGATGGCAATGGAGATTTTAAGTATCAAAAGTGTAAATGTAAAGAAAGTAAACCTCAATGAGGAGCCAACTGAGGTGTAAACGAGTCTTATGAATAGAAATCTCTGTTCAGCAAAGGAAGTAGCAGAGAAAAGAAGGAGCCTAGAGAATTGAGATGCTCTGCAAAGTATTTTGATAAGGATTAATATGCAGAACAAATAAAGAACTACAACCTACCAAGGAAGAAATCCAATTTTAAAATGTAGGAATTTAAAATGTGATTTCTACAAAGATAATACGTAAATGAGTAATGAGCATAGTAAAAGATGTCACTTAAAATCAGTAAGTGCAAATCAAAACCACAATGAGATACCATCTAGTATCCATTATACTAGCCACTATTTTGTTTTTTAAGGGGAAAGGACCGGAGATATAGTTCAGAGCATAAGCACCTACCTGACAAGCGCAAGGTCCTGAATTTGATCCCAGGTACCAAAAATAAATAAATAAAATAAAATAAATTTTAAAATGAGCAACAGGAAATGTTTGATATGGAGAAAGTGAAAACCTCAGGTACTGCTGCTGATAGGGACGTAAAATAATGCAACTACTGTGGAAAGTTGTATGGAGGCTCTCAAAAAATAATGTAAAACAATATTGCTGTGCGATCCAGTAATCACACTTCTAGGAGACTGAAAACAAGATCTTGAAAAGATGGTTGCATTTTGCTGGATAGCCAAAAGGTAGAAGTAGCCCAAACATCTATCAACATATGAGGGTGTTTCTGAATTGTGGTATATGCATACCGTAAAACATCATCTAACTTTAAAAAGAAGAAAATCCGTGTGATGGTACAACATAGATCAATTTGAAGTTAGCATGCTAAATAAAATGAGCCAGCCACAAAAAAATACATATACATGTATACTGCACGCTTCCGCTATGGACATAGTTAACATTGCTAAGTGTATATTTTAAGTGATTGAGATAGATAGTAAATGTTAGGTTGCATGTTTCTTGTCATAATTTTTTAAAAATAGAATAAATCTCCAGTATTGTCAGGACTGAAAAAGAAATGTCTAGGGTCCAAGGCCAACCCTTTTTTTTTTTTTTTTCAAGGCCAACCCTTAACGGAACTCTTGGAAAGGATAGAGGAACAATGTAAGGATTAAGTGAAGCCTGCTAATATCACAAAAGGTGAGAGAAAGAAGCAAATGCCACCGAGCTGTGAGTTCAGCCCCCAAGTAAATGAGGATCACGTTCGTGGATGGAGCTGATTAACTCACTCCACCTAAAATAGATACTGAGCTCCAATTACATCCCAGATGTCATTCTAACAGGGAACAAATGAAGTACAGCCTCTTTTAAAATGGTGTTTTCAGGGCTGGCAAGATGGCTCAGTGGTCTAATGTACCTGCTTAGGCAAGCGTAGGCAAACGCAGGGACCACAGTTCAATACTGAGCACAACATGCTGCACCAGCCCTACCCCAGGGTGGTCTGAGCTAGCAAAAATAGATAGATAGATGATAGATAGATAGATAGATAGATAGATAGATAGATAGATAGATAGATAGATGATATAGTTTTCAGATAACCAAATAAGCATATGACAGTTATCTCTAACTACGATGAGAGAAAAGTAAGTAATCAAAGAAAGTTATTAAATCACACTATTTTGCTATTTTGCTTTTTACAATTAGAATAATAAAATCATACACAATATATGAGAAAAGTGCACTGGGGCAGGGGAAGAGCAAATGCAAAGCCACAAACAGCATCATACTTAGGCAGTAAGGAGGCCAGCGCACTAGAAGCATAGTTGGAGAAGGAAAGAGAGGTGAGATGCGAGCTCTCATAGGTGGCCAGTTGGCATTATGGCGCTAGAGGGCAAGAGGTAGGCATATGATATTCCCGATATGTGGGGGGGGGGGGGTTGCTAGTAAATAAAACAGAGATGCCATGAACTGCACTGAATCGCTATTGATCTCAAGGGAAAACATTTTGTTTGTTTTTGAAAAAAAAGCAAGATCTGAGGATTTCAGGGAGAAAGAAGAAAGTATAGAGAGTAGCCGGGCGTGGTGGCTCACACCTGTAATCCCAGCACTTGGGAGGCTGAGGCAGGAGGATCGTTGTGAGTTCAAGACCAGCCTGGGCTACAAAAGTGAGCTCAAAGCCAGCCTGAACTGCACAGTGAGACCCTGTCTCAAAAAAAAAAAAAAAAAAGTATAGAGAGAACTGTGGAAGGAGAGAACTGAAAAAGCCCCTTAAAGGGAAATTCAAAACAGAGCTAAAGGCATCCCACTGGGGCAAAGGAAAAATGCCCTCTTCCAAAAATGCTGGAGAGACTGAAAAATAAGCCTGGAATGACAAATGCCTGCTTTTACCTCTGCTTCTATACTGCATAAAGTCAGACAGTATAAATTCAACTTCAATAGAAGACAGATGGTTCCAGAAGTCTGTAGGCATGGATAGATATCTGAGGTGACTCATTATAGCCAAGTGAAGAAAGCTTTTAGTTGTTGGCTTAATAAATTACTACAGGATATACAAAAATTGAGTAGATATGAATTTAATAAATTTGGTAATGATCATGAAGAATAGAGAAGCTTTTCAGTCTTCATTTTCCTTAGGCTTTCTAACAAGACTGATATCACCTTAAAATAAATCTAAAACAAATACTTCATAAAATTTAGACAATTTACGTACTCACTAGAACATGAGCAAAAAATCATACCAGATAAAGCAAAAAGCTCCCAAAACAGCCATTTAGCTAGATATTTCCTAGATTTAAATAATATTAGGCCATACTATTCAATGCCGAGAATGTTAAACAGTGTTGGGTTCATGGCCTCTCTGTCTTAAAAGGTTTGCAATTAACAAGGTACTTTGGATTTGTGACAAGTAGACAGCACACTGTCTTGAAATTTAATGTGCTTGGCTGGTATAATTGACAAAGCTCAGGCACAGCACTGAAACCATTAGAAAGAGCACAAAGAAGATAAAAGACAAATTAACAGCATCATGCCTTTCTGTACACCATCCATCAATTCCTACCAAGTATCAGAATGGTTTTTTATAGGCTGATACAAGCCTTCACTTTCAATAATATTTTTAAATGGTGAAATATAGCGCACCTATAAAAATATCAAAAACACGCATACAAAACTTAACGAGTGGTAGTCTCAAGCGTTTTACTTCCCTCTCTGGAGTAACTAAAATCCAGAATGTTCTGTTAATCATCCTTTTGTGCTTCTCACAGTGTTTCCAACTGCCTGTATTCTCAAGCAGCGTATTGTTTAGCACCAGCAGATGACTCACATTTTAGCATTCATATTGACCAACATCTAGATTTTTGCCCTTCTAGTGGATATGGCATTATACTTCAATGTGGCTTTAATTTACACTTCCCATTTACTGAATTGAGCCTTTAAGGTGTTTAAGGAGCAGATGGAATAGTTCTTCTGATCATAGTCTTATGACAAAGACTGGCTTTGTACTGGCTTCTTGATTTCTAGGAGTTGTTTATATAATCCTTTGAGTTATACATCTTATAGATAGCTTCTATTCTGGCATGTCTTTCAAGGAACAGTCATCTTTTAATTAATACAGCTGAAATTCAGCAATGTTCCCCTTAAAAATTTAGCTGTTTTTATCTAGTTAGGTTGGTTCTAGCCCTAGCCGTAACTAATTTATTGTGTTTTGTGTGTGTCTTACATTACTAGTGAATGTATGTTTTCAAACTGATAAATATCTTCCACTTTTAAAAATCCCTTAGATTAAGCTAAATTGTTGAGTTAAAATCTTCTATGACCAAAGAAATCTTGTATAACTTTACTAACTTTTGTCCACCTGACCTGTTACTATTTAAGAGAGTACTTCAGTTGTAATTTTCAACTTCTCTAGGTAGTCTGTCAATTTTTGACTTTACTACATATCTACATTTTGAGTAAATTAAAAATAGAATTACTTACTATTACTTTATAATCATTTTACCTAAATATTAGTATAGGTGCTCCAACCTTTATTTTACATGCCTTATATATTTTTATCCTTTGCTTCTGGATATTTAGTTTTCTTTGTGGTATGCATAGTCTATTATAAGTAGTAGATGGGTAGACTTTTGGACTTTGGAATGTAGTCTCACCATATATATTCTCTTTATAGTTTAGTTCATTTATATTTATTGTGATTATGTAGATATATATGAATATATATACACATGTATATATTTATACATCGTGTTTAAAGTGAATAATTCATTCCTAAAACAGTAAGTATTTTCCATGAAAATACTAAATACATGCCTATTTCTATTCTTCCAACTGAGAAAATGTATAATTCATTATATGTTAAGCTTTACTCCTAACAAATTCCTTTAACTAAAATACTTAAATGTAAATAACAAATTTTATATGAGAATGTAAAATGCATAAAACATTGTCTTCTGATTACCAAACATGTGAAATCTAACTGCATAATTTGAATATTATGGTTGCAATTTGGCAAGGCAAACAACAACAGCAATAAAAACAAGACGATTACCTGCAATCAACTGTCACTCACCAATTAGAAGAAAACTTGATACTTGAAGAAAACCGAGACAGGAACAGCACTGACAGTAATTGTCCCTGGCTGTGGAAGGTGCTGATGTGGTTGAGTGAGTTTATAAAAGGTCATTCCAAGCCATCCATCCAAAGCAGAACCTGATAGAAAATCTCCATCACTTGTCACTGCTGAAGATGGTGCTGAAGAACAAGGCCATGAGAGATTTTCTAAAGGAGTGAGCTACGTTTAAGGATTGAAAATGTTGTAAAATGAAGCTTTGCTTAAACTCTCGGTACTTGCATTGGTTTTCCTTTCTCTGCACTTTCACTCAATCTGTTCGAGAGGGAAGTGGGCAGGGAGCAGGTCATCACAGCTCACAGTGTGAAAGTCATTCTCACTGAGCATGGACTAGGACGTGCCACTCAGGCTCAGTGTCCCTTTTGTTGGAGCTCTTTGCGCTACTCAGGAAAGTCTCCATGTGATTCTGGTGATTTATCCATTGTATTTGAAATGCAACCTGCTACCTTTCCAAAGCAAATGCTTTTGGGTATTTGGAATGGGACTCAACACTGCTCCTACACAGCTGGTAGCTGAAAATTATATTCACTTGGTCACTAAAAAGAAAGATTCTGCTAGAAAGAAATTAGCTGAAGAAAACTTTACAATATATGCTTCTATGTTAATTTACTTTTGCAGTCTTATCAATCTTTTCCCAGCTGCATCTCTGTTCTCCATTCCATTCCCTCCCTACCCCTCTCTTGCCTTCAGATCCACAAGTGGGCCGGTCTTGGGTATGTGAATTACCAGGGGTGACATCAGACCCTGGCTCACGACACTCATCCTCAGCCAAATTCCAGTCAAGATCACCCAGCTGTCTCCTTTCTTGACACGACTTTCACTTTTCATGTTCAATTGTTGCAACTGTATAGCTTTGTAAAGTCCTAGCTTATTTGGAGGGGACCTCTGAAGACATCCCCAGCTTTATCTGGTTTTAATGATCCCTTCTTGAATCTATACCTCTGCCAAATCAAAGCACTAAAGCCAGCCCCGGGGCTGCTGTGCCACCCAAGATTTTGCCTTGACTTTAGATCTCATCTCTGAGAAGTCTTTACTTTTGTTAAATTCAACAATGAATTCGGCAGAATTTTTCTAATAATTTAGTATTTCATTTGCTTCCAAGAACACTGCTCCAGGTATGTGGTCTGCGTGTCCCAGCTTCTTACTACCACTGTTACATCCCACAGCCCGAAAGTCAGAAGGCTGTCAATTAATTTCTCAGCTTATGTTAAATGTATCCAGAAAATAATCCAACAGACCAAAAAGTACTGTAATATTTCAATATTGCAAAATGAAACTTAGCTCATAAGAGCAAAATTAGAGTGAATCATGTATCCTGTCACAGAAGACTTGTGTGGTAGAGAGAGGCAGGATGCTTACCAGATTTGGCAGGATTTTAGTTTCAATGGGGGCATTACTATTCAGAAATATTTGGAATAAATGTGACATTGTTTTTGCTTCAATGAGCATTCTTAAAAGGAATAAAGTAATTATATCTGAGTGATAGAACTGTAGCTAGTTAGTATTTTTATTTCTGCTTATCTTTTTATTCCCCAAAACTATAATAAACATGTTCTATTTTTCCAAAAAGAAAAAAATGGCAATGAAGTCTTTTTAAAGCAAAGATATACAAAAAAAAAAAAGCAAAGATATGATGTGAACTATAGCAATTTGGAGGCCGCCAGAGGGCTTCTCAAAGTCAGAGCTTGGCTACAGATACCAAGCTGCAGACAGGTGCCTTTGATCAGAGAAAAAAAAAAAAAAAAAGGTCAAGTGAAACCATAAATGGTATAGAAAAGTCTAAGTATGGCTAAGACAGCAGAGAATGGTTTCTTAATGTTATGGGTTTAAGCACTTAGGGAGATATATTCCTGTAACTCACAACACAATGATGTAATTAGATGTAAAATGGAAGCAGTTCCTTTGAAGGCTGACAATGAAAAAAAAGACACTTCCTAAAATTGCCTAAGATTAGAAAATACATTTAAATTTTAATTAGAATGATGAATAGGCTCAATATTCTACATTCACAGAAAGGTACAAGGCAAAAAGCAGGGTCCCCGGAGGACATTCCTGCTGATGTCGGCAGAGATGCTTCCTCACCCATTCATTCACTTAGCAAATGTCAAACACGTACTATGTCCAGGAACTGTGAGG
This sequence comes from Myocastor coypus, assembly GCA_004027025.1. Lineage (NCBI taxonomy): Eukaryota > Metazoa > Chordata > Mammalia > Rodentia > Myocastoridae > Myocastor > Myocastor coypus. The sequence continues at coordinate 45,658 of PVJA010005325.1, read as the reverse complement.
GATCCAGAGATCCCCAGATAAGCAGTGTGTCATTCAAACCCTCAAGAACCTTTCACTCTCTAGGAAGAGAAACTCGTACATGTGATGTAGTATAGAGAAGCAGGTAGAGTAGGAACTAAATCGCTTCATGCTTTCTGAAAAATTAGTTACCTCTCCTATCTCCTGACCGAGCTATTAAGGAATTGGCCTCTAACCCATATTCTCTAGTTTAGATGCACAGACGCAAAGATATTTGATATACATTTATGGAAAGCAAAATAAGTAATTCTAATCATATTTATTTGACAGGATCTCACTATAGAGCTCAGGCCAACCTTGAGCTCACTAGGTAGCCCTGGCTGGCCTAGAACTCATGGTGATCCTCTTGATTTAGCCTCCGAGTGCTGGGATCACAGACATACGCCACCACATCCAGCTCCTAATCACCTATTTCTTCAATCCATGGGATTCCGATTCACAGTGGAATAGACATGGCTGAGCCTTGCTCTCCTTGCTAAACAGCATAGCTATTGGTGGTAGGAGTATTTAGCTCTCAAATGCGGCCAAGCAAGAGAACTCAGGTACTGATGAAGTAAAGAGTATACTGATTGATGACCTGTGATCAAGAAACTTCTAGAAGCTTCTTTATGTTAGAGTTTCTGCACAACTAAGATGCTCCAACGAACTGAACTACACATGGCAGGTGGGTGCTCATTCAAGAAGAGCACAGGCACGTGATACCATTGCTCCCATTCCCCAAGCAGCTTGAAGAAGTAAGGGTGAGACAATAGATTCAGTCGGTGTATGTTAAGAAAGAAGGTCATGGTTTGTCAAGTCTCATAACCTGTGCTTTCTAGATCCTGGATCATCCTCAACAGAACTCCTTTTCCATAGAACTTGTTCCACCTGTGTTGTTGGACGCCTTTGAGGTGACATAATCTGGCCAAGGTGAGCCCATTAGATTGTCAAGAGACTTAGAAATTGCAGGGAAACAGAGGTGAGCTGACCTAGCATGTCTATAAAAGGACCCCTCCTCACTTCACATAAGAAGATAGCTTGGGTAGCTTCCCCTTTTTTTAGATGCTAAAGAGCCTTCATTAAAATGAATTTGATTACAGCTGAGCAGAATCATTTTTATTACTTAGCATAAGCAATAGTCAAATGCTTCAGTGAGTAAACAAGTTGTATGGTATAATTTAATAGAATACTACAAAGTGAAAAGTGAATAATTCACAGCAGATTTCCATAACAACTAAACCCAAGAGAGTAAAATGGATTGCATGTAACTTCGTTTCCCAGAAAAAAAAAAAAACATGTCTCAGGGGACATTTTAATCCCTCATCTCTGAAGAAAATAACAGCTCCACTGCCTTGACAGACTACTGGACTGCCATGAAATCAGATGCTCCCAATAGCAGTAGTCATGATATTAAGTTCAGGGTAATTCATAACTCACGGTCACAATAAAGTTTTGTGTCAGGGCTTTGGATTTTCTAAATAATATGGTCTCATGGGCTGGACCCATCAGCTTTTGTTTTCTTTGTGTTCGTGTGCTTGATTCATCTACACATTTATGTAACCTTTTTTTCCTACTTACCACTTATCCAACAAATGGTAATAATCTATTCCTCCAATAAAGACAAGTTGGTCTTTCATTGAGGAGATAAACAAACTGGTTTCTTGTCTATGACACTCATCCATTACAGATCTTGCACCTGCAGAAAGACGAACAATTACGGACCCTGGAGATATTTGCTCTGTGTGTTGCTGCAACAGTCATCCAATGGAAGGACGGAAGGCTGATAGGTGTGAGCAACCATGATAAGAGGAACAGCGCTCTTGTCTATCAGGCAGCAAAGTGAATCGGAGAGAACAGTCCTCATTACAGCAAGTTGAGTGGGTTTATGTAGCATCCAATTTCTGGGCATGTACTCCTCTCTGTCTGATAAAATAAATATGATGCCATCAAAACTTACTTATCATAAATAAATTCATCTTATGCATAAGTAAAAGAAAGAGCATGAATCTGATCTTACAGATGAGTTCATTTTTCCCCCGTTTTTTGACAAATAGCATACCCTTTAAAATAAAATGGCCATATTATTTTTGCCACACTGGAAGTCTATATTCCTTGGGGAAAAATGGCAGGACAGAAATCAGAATCTAACAAGCTGTGCATAATAAATGTGTAGCATATGTTACAGCTGAATTCATCCCTACTGTTTGCAGGATATACTTTCTACCTAGAATTGCAGAAGTGCTTGTTATCTTGACAACACTGAGTCAAGAAAAGAAGATGGCATGGACAACGCTATATATAGCCCTATATTGACTCCCAGGACAATGTCAGGATTCCTAGTAATAAATCCATCGGAATAAATTGAGGAATCACTAGTGCTCAAAATTATCATATCCCAATTATAGATTATTCTTAGCAACCCCATGGATCTTGTGGATTAATTTTATAAATTGTGTTGATTTCATTATAAAGCACATTCTTTATAAAACAGATTGTAAATGACTTAGGCATCCAGCTAATTCAGTATATTTTTTAGATGATTCTATTCTAATAATTTTCACTGGAATAGCAGGTCTTTTCCTCCCTCTTCAAAATCCCCAGTTTCTTCTCTTTAAAATGTCTACCTGATTTATTATCTTATCCCTTATTCAATAAATATTTATTGATTGCCCCCTATGAATATAGTATTATGTTAGACACTAGGAGAGGCATAAAGATGTATAAAACATATTTGAAGTTTTCTAGAAAATTAATCTTTCCTGGAACAATAAGACATGCACTCATGAAAACTGAAATACCAATTCAGGAATTAAAATTATGTGAGGCTATAAAAGATATATCTCAAAATAGTACATTTGAAATGCCACGTAACTGGTATATAGAAAAGATAAAAGAGAAAGATAGAATAAGCAATAATCTTTCAGGGCTTGGAGGTTAGAAAAAGGTTCCTAAGAAAAAAAAAAGTGGGTAAGATTTAACCAGTCTTAAAGGAGGCAGCCAAGGCAAAGAACATATGAGTCAGGAAAGGGTCACCACGGTGCAGAGATGGGCCAATCAGGGAACGCTGGAAGAAAATACACAACTCCCCAGACTAGAGACAGATTAACTAGATCAGAGAAAAGCAAGCCGGCAGTAACTGAAGGACTGTGGACAGAGTACTGTGTCTAGCAGTATGCACCTGATCTTAAAAGTAATGGAGGGGGCTGGCGGGATGGCCCAGTGGTCTAAAGCGCCTGCTTAGGAAAGCTTAGACAGCGGCGGCAGGGACCGCGGTTCGATCCCCGACACCACATGCTGTGCCAGCCCCGTCCCCAGGGCAGGCTGAGCCGGCCATAAATAAATAAATAAAGTTTACACATTAAAAAAAAAAAACAAAAATTTAAAAAAAAAAAAGGTATGGATACCCATGAAAGCTTTTTACTTACTATCAGGTCAACTTTATTGGATTCTAACATATAACATGTACACATTTTCTTTTGCCTTTCTTAATGTCTTGGCAAATAAGAATTGTACGTGTTGATGATATACAACAAAATTCTTTGAAACATACACGCCACTATTTGGAATACACTGTCCACTGTGTAGAGGGGGAGGGCTCAGGCAAGATCAACCCCTGCAGTGCCTTTCTCAATCATCACTTCTGCAGTGAGAACACCTAGAACCTACTCTCAATGATTTTCAAAAACACAATGCAACTATAGTCACCATGTTGCACAATAAAACTCTTGAATTTATTTCTCCCATTAACTGGAGTTGTGTACCATCTTACTAACATCCTCCATTCCCCAGGGAGCAGCCCTTGATAATCAGCATTCTACTCCCTTCTCCCAAGAACACAACTTTTAAATTCCATGCACGTAAAATGAACACATTTTGAATATACTTCTATATGAGCTTTAATTATTGGGTACTGTCATGGCACCACTACTGCAATCAAAATACAGATGATGCGTTTCACTCCAGAAAGATCTCTGACCTCTTCTAGAGACTTTCTCTCCGAAGCCTTCTCTTACAGTAATATCTCAGTCAGCAATTTGAATAGCTCCAGATCTAAGCTAAAATATTTTGAAATTCTACCATTGTTATGGTTTGTGCCTAGTTGTCCCTTCAAAGCCTCATGCCACCCTAGGGCAGGGACTTCTAGAGTTTGAGATTAACTCATGACCCACCCACCGGAATTATTAAACCGGGATTAAAGGTTTTAGTACTGCTGGGATTATGGATGTAAACGCTACACCCAACCTGGGACAGAGAGCCGGAATGTAATATCAGTGAGACAGATATCAGCATTCTACTCCCAGCTCTTAAAAGTTCCTCTGCCACCACTGTTGCTGTTCTGCCACCGTGAACTGGATGCTCTCTGTTCTGTGCTATGCTGCCTTGGAGCCAACCTAGTATGAACTAAAATCTTCAGTAACTATGAACTAAATAAGCCTTTCCTTTTTTTTTTTTTTTTTTTTTTTTTTTTTTTTTTTTTTTTTTTTTTTTTTTTTTTTTTTTTTTTTTTTTTTTTGTACCAGGGATTGAACTCAGGACCCCACACTTGCCAAGCAGGCACTTATGCTGTTAAGCTATCTCCCCCGATCTAAAAATTTTCAAGGCGTTTTTAAAACTTTTTGAGTTGCTTTCTTAAATCTTAACTTCCAAAGTGTTATTCTTGGGTTAAGTCCTGAAAGAAAAAAAAATCCATTCATTGCCTAGATTCTGAAAGTGGAACAGATTAATTCCATTGCTCTACTTTGCTCTGACTCTGAACTTCTTAGGGGACAGTTTGAGTTACTTAATTGATGTTGTCAGTATTAACAAGGCCATTTAAATCTTCAGGTTAAATATATGGTAAGTATGATTGGTCACACACTTAGGCCTCCATTTATTCTAAAAGCCTGTTTAAAAAAAATGAAAGAACATACTTTTTTTCTCTCAGTACTGGGGATTGAACTCAGGTCCTTGTGCTTGCCAGGTAAGCACTTATTCCACTGAGCTATCTCCCCAACCCTAAAACAAAATGAAAGAACAAGAACATGCATATTTACCCACAAAACTGAAGAGAACTGGAGATAATATCCATGTGCAAGAAATATTAACATATCTTGGGAAGAAACGAGGCAAATAAAGAAGAGAGACCACTTTATCCGTAGAATCTGTTTCTCAGCCTAGTAGTGAAACCTTCAGAAAGAAAGGTATGGAACTGAAAGTGGAGACTGGGTGAAGAAAGTTGCATGGGCTAGCTAGACTCCCTGGTTTTCTCTCCACCTTATTTGTCAACAAATATCCACTATGTTGTCATTCCAAGCTCAGCATCAAACCGGAGATGAGAAACTTACTTCCTTAAAAACTCAAAGTAGGATGCTCTGAACTAAGAGCTGGTGGGGAAAAACAACTCAGTAGTAAAATAGAAGAAAGAATACTGAATGGTGGATATTTCTTGCTTTGCTTACCTCCATTGGCTCCTAGTAATCCACACTTAGGTAACTGAAGGATTTCCCCACAGAAATGCAATGCTTTCAGAAAACAAATCGTCAGAGAACAATTTTTAGGCTCTGCTTCAAAAGCAAACGGCAACATCATGGCTTGTTCACACTGCAAAGAAATTTTGCAGCTGAAAAAAAAAAATTCATCTGTACATACAGAGATGCCTAGAAGTTCTCCAGTACATGTTGTTGTTATTAGAAATGAAGTGCTGCTGCCATTCTAGGAAAGCCTCTAAAATGAATGGGAAAGATAGAATCAAAAAGTGAAAGGGAGCCAGGCGTGGTGGCACACACCTGTAATCCCAGCACTTGGGAGGCTGAGGCAGGAGGATCGGTGCGAGTTCGAGACCAGCCTGGGCTACAAAAGTGAGCTCAAGGCCAGCCTGAGCTGCACAGTGAGACCCTGTCTCAAAAAGACAAAAAAAAAAGTGAAAGGGAGCCCATAGGAAAGAGAGAATATGCAGAAAATGGAAGAAAATTTCAACTCCCCAAAGTACATGTCCTTGGAGAGATAAGAGAGTGTGTTACAGTCCTGAATAAGAAGAAAAAGTCCACCAAAATGAATGACTAAGAATCAGAAAGTACCTCTGAAAATTAAAGATCAGTTAGATGAACAAAAAGGCAAAGAAGTTGGAAAAGATAGAAGAAAAACTGTTTGAACCTAGGAAGTATATCTACATTCCAGAAAGAAAAGAGAAACAAAACAAGAGGAAGAAAACTATCTGATAATTAATAAAAGAAAACTATGTGAATAAATTACACAGATGTAAATGGAAGCTCCATAAATAGCAAACAGGACTAGGGAGACAGCTCACCAGTCTACACACTTGGAAAGTGCAAGGACCCGAGTTCAATTCCTGGTACCTCATGAGGTGCTGGCCCCAGGACCTCCTGGGCATACCAGCCCTGAAACCAGGCATGGTGGCACACACCTGTAATGCCAGCACTGGAGAGGCTGAAACAGGACAATCACTACGAGTCTGAGCTGGGAGCCAGCCATGTATGTATGTATGTATGTATAAACAAATGTTAAAAAAAAACTAGACAAACTTGTACTAATATGAATCCCAAGACACTAGAAACAGAAGATTGATAGTAATTTTTAAAGGTTTTCAGAAATCAGAGATGGCGCACAAGCCTATAATCCCGTAACTAGGGAGGCTAAAGCAGGAGGGTCGTTGTGAGTTGAAGGCCAGACTGGGCTACAAAGTGAGCTCAAAGCCCGCCTGAATTGCATAACAACATGCTTGTTATAGGTTGCTGGTAGCTTCAGGACTGGATTGGTTGTAGGTAACTGAATTTTGTGGGAAATTCCTAGAAGGAACCTTGTGTCCTCACTAAAATGGTTTCCTGTTATCTACTCTGGAAATAAATGTGGCTCTTGTTACTTTCTATTGGGCAAAGCTGGCAGGGGTCTTTAGCTCTTTGGGCATCACTTCCTGGCTCAAGTACAAATCCTTCAGCCTGCTAGTGTTGTACACAGCTGATGTGTTTCTGCCCTAACTGTATCTTATAACAGGCTCCATCTGGGGCAAGTTCTGCTTAGGGATAACGACTGTGAACCTCCTTGTCATAAACAGCTTGCAGCTGTGTTATTGCTCTAGCTGACTGTGGTTAACCGTTTCGGGGCTGGTTGGATGCCTCCCTGTGTGGAGTGCATCTGGCCAGCCACAGGACCGGTTAATAAAGGTTCACTAAATTCTGATCTGTTCTGGTCTCAATCTCTGTTTGATTTGAACCCGGTACAACCCTGGTTCAAAAAGATAACTTAACTCAAATCAAATTTAAATTAAAGGTTTTGAGAGAAAAAAATAAAACCAGACATAAAAGAGGATGGATAAGTTTTGCATTAAATTTTTCAATACTTATAATGGATACCAGAATACAGTAGAACAATATTCTCAAAATGCAGAAGGCAAATTCACTTACAAACTTGAAATGTATGCCAAGCAAAATTGCCCATCAAGTCTGATATAACAACGAAGAAATTTTCAGAAAGTCAAGATCTCAAATACTGTCCTCCTCCAGGGAAATTAGAGAAACAATACCTTTCAAAATAGCACCAAGGAAAATGAAAAACTTAGGAATTAGTCTAACTAAAGAAGTAAAAGATCTTTTCAATGAATACTACACTACTTTGAGAAAAGAGATCATAGAGGATTTCAGAAAATGGAAATATATTCCCTACTCCTGGATAGGAAGAACCAACATTGTGAAGATGGCCATACTCCCTAAATGGTTAGACAGATTTAGTGCATTCCCTATTAAAATACCATCAACATACCTCACAGACCTTGAAACGTCATTCCTAAAATTTATTTGGAACCAGAAAAGACCTAGAATAGCAAAGACAATCCTGGGCAACAAAGATAAAGCAGGAGGCATTACAATTCCTGACCTAAAATTATATTGCAAAGCCACAGTGATAAAATCAGCATGATATTGGGAAAAAAATAGACTTCATGATCAGTGGAATAAATTTCAGTGGAATAAATTAGAAGATGCAGAAGCAAATGGAAACACACTCAGTCACTGTATCTACAACAAAGGGGCCAAACATGGCTAATGGAAGAAAGATAGCCTTTCTAAAAAATGGTGCTGGAAAAATTGGCTCTTTACAAGCCGAAAACTAAAACTTGATCCAGGTCTATCACCATGCATTAAACTAAAGTCAAAATGGATTAAAGATCCAAATATTAAAAACAGAAATGCTAAATCTCCTGCAAAAGAAAGTGGGAGAAAATCTTGAAGACATTGGGGTAGGCAAAGAGTTCAAGCACATAAGTTAAAATGCACATGTAATGCTTGAAAGAATCAACAACTGGGAGCTCCTCTTGCTGAGAAGTTTTTGCACGTCAAAAGAAATTACCAACAGAGTGAAAAGATAACCCACAAATTTCAAAAATATCTTAACTAATAAGTATTCAGACAAAGATCTTCTATCTAGAATTTATAAAGAACTAAAAATCATTAGGGCACAAAATTTAAAGACCCAATCCAGAAATGGGCATCTGAGATGAACACACACTTCTCAGAGGAAAAAATACTAGAAGCTTATAAATACATGAAGAAATGTTACACATCACTAACCATCTGTGAAATGCAAATGAAAACAACACTTAGATACCATCTTACCCCAGGAAGAATGGCTGTCATAAAAAAATCAACCAACAACAGACATTGGAGAGGCTGTGGGGAAGAAAGGAACACTTCTCCACCACTGGTGGGAATGCAGACTGGTGCAACCATAAGGAAAAACAGTGTGCAGAGTCCTTTAAAAATTAGGTCTGGAAACCCCATTCAGTTCAGCTGTTCCCCTATTGGGAATTTTCCCAGAAGAACTGAAAACATCATATCGTAGTGATGTTTGTCCACATACGTTTAGAGCAGCACAATTTGTGACAGTCAAATCATGGAAACAACCAAAATGCCCATCATCTGAAGAATGGTTGAAAAAAGACGTGGTGTTTTTATACAATGGAATATTACTCAGCTATAAAGAACGATAAAATAGAAGAGTTCATATATAAGTGGATGTATCTTGAAGATATACTCCTAAGTGAAGTATTTATTTCAGTATTCCTAAGTGAAATAGTTTAGTTTGCCTAGTGTAAGAACACAAAAGAATAAATAAAAAGAGAAAGGTATAACATAGCTGAATGTGCATCAAGAGCTTATGAATTAAACAATGAAGAGAGAGCAAGCAGAAAAGTTAGGAAAACACGGCAGGGGCAAAACCATGCACACGCAGGATGAATTAGACAATGGTCCTAAGAATCTCCAACAGGTTTTTGACACTCAGAGTAGCAATGTGTAAGACTAAAACTATGCTTGGAATGCCTGTCATTCTGGTCTTTTAGATGTGTGTTGCTTCTAATGTAATTTCAATTATTGCTATACTGTCTCTCAAGCAAGTGTTTATTTTAAAAGAAAACAAAAATGATAATTAAAGAGAATATGAGACAAGGAAAAATGCCATAAGATTGACCTGCTACAATTTAGTATATACTATTTAGATTTCTAAATTTCTGTGTAAAAATGTGCACCTGCTTTTTTACTCACAATATATAGGGATTTATTCGAATATCAATGATTGATGGAAAATACCAGTTTCATGTTAAGTCTAGGGCATTTAATATTCAGAAACATAGTGATATTAAGCCCAAGCACCTATGTTATAGAGTAATAGTACCATGAAGCTTCTCTTCTGGAGGGTTAAGAACTTAAGTTTTGGGGGGCTATTTTTTTGTCTTTTTGAGACAGGGTCTCACTGTACAGTTCAGGCCTACCTTGAGCTCACTTTTATAGCCCAGGCTGGTCTCGAACTCGCACTGATCCTCCTGCCTTAGCCTCCCAAGTGCTAGGATTATAGCCATGTGCCACCACACCCAGCTAAGAACTTAAGTTTGCAGACCAAAAAATTAGAGAAAAATAAGGGCTATAAGGACAGCCAATATTTTGCCCCTAACTTTTCAAGGTCAGTGAGGACTCAGGACATAAAAGAACCTGTACTGTAACATCCTATAACTCAGTGGAGTGCCAAAATTTCTGATCAAGGAGATTATAGGGCCACAGAGGAAAGGGATCAATGATGTATGATGTACCTAAGGAGAGTCACCTAGAGAGAAAAAATTTTCTCAGGCTTTCCCAGAGAGCAAACTGGTCAAGCAATGGCCGTGACTCATCCAGACAGCTGACACTGACAGAAGTTCTACAAAACACTGTACATGGTTTCAAGGTACAACCTGAAGGGATTTGACTGACCTTGTCAGATACAAAAGTTACGTTTTGTTATATAGGTCTTGCTTTAACTTACCCTTAAAGTATAATCACGAGGCATAAAAAATAAAGCCAGATCAGTATGCGGTGCTATAAAAGGCTCAAGTCAACAGCTTCTGACACTTCCAGTTCTGCCAAGAACCCACTACTATTATGGAATATTGTTCTATGTATACAACTACTTTCTGTTAGTTCAATGAATAGAAATATTTGTACCAATAATGTTTAGAAAAGTTATCACATCTGCATCTTGTACTAGGAACAACTACAACTTAGTGAATTGTAGTAGTGTTGAAGACAACAATGTGAATTGTGCTAGTTATTGTGGTTGTCCTACTAACGTGTTGTGAAACTGTCTCACTGTTACTTTTTATTAAGAGTAATAAAAAGAAAAGAAAAAAAACACTATCTGCCTTTGTATACTTTTCTTAAGAAATAACTGAAAGATGCCTTTCACAGAAATAAAAAAAAATATGAATATAATGGAAGACAGCATTGAGAAAATGTGGGACTTCATTTAGAAAGTGAGTGAAATTTTCAAAGTGATGCTGAGGGGATGTTTCCTTGTAGTAGCCTAGAATGGGGAACCAAGAACACCAATGGTTCTGGGAAGGGTCTCCAGAAGAAATATCGCAATTGGTAGACTATTCAAAATGCTATAAAGAATATAAGAAAAAGCAGAGCAATCAATAAATTCAAGCTGGATATATTCCAAACACAAGTTGGAAATTAAATAAAGCACCACGTAAAAGAGGCTTTAAATAAATAGATCCAAGATGAGTAGCAAGTAGGTACAGAAAGGGAATACATGGGTGTGTGCGTATGCTCACGCACTGAGTGAGTATGCATGCTTGTGTGTGTGTGTGTGTGTGTGTGTGTGTGTGTGTGTGTGTGCGCAAGTGTACACATATGTCACAGGGACAAAATGTTGGGGCAGAGTACAAAGGACAGATTATCCTATATCCAGAGGTCTTGTTGCTGACAAAAAATCTCAGGCTACTTGCTGGAAGTGCCTGTCAGGTGACTATAGGATGTGTTTGTTTTTCCCATTTATAGTAAGGCGAGAGGTCTCTGCTAATTCTACCAAGAGGCTCGTGGTGTGCCGCATCTTCTTGGAAACTGGCGTTTCAGTATTTCCCCACCCCCAGGCACAGCCCTTGAGTCGAGGCTTGAGGCGTCTGGTAGCGTTGTGAAGTCAGTTGATATTGAAGGGCTTCCTAGGGTGTACCTCATAGCTCTTGTGCGGCTGTCTGTTGTCACATCCTGAGCTGTGTTGTATCAAGTAGACTAAATAGAATAGCATCTCGAGCACTACATCTTAGGACCTCCATGTGAGCTTCTGCCCATCCAAAGGGCTGCTGCAAAGAGTACATAACAGCACTGGAAGGCTTCCTGCTGATTTCAAGAAGACAGACAACTCTGCCTTTTAAAAGTCTAGTTGGAAGCCACAGTGGGAGTGCTATTCTGCAGAAATGTGTGCTTTTATTTTACTTTTTCTTTTCTTCCTTAACTACTAGTACTATTACTGATTGTTGTTAAGACCTAGGACACAGAAAATATTTAAAATATTCCTGGTTTCACAGAGCACAGCATTTTAGAGATGAGAGGTTAAGCCTAGTTAAGGGAAATGTAGCACTTGGCCAAAAGGAGTAGCAAGGATATCAAGTATTGGTTTGCGGATGGATTCAGACTGCTAAAGAAAATGTCCAAGTGTGCACTGGCTGGGCAGGAGCCCCTAGAGCTGGGGTTCAGGTCCTGGCTGTGAATGCAGGTGACTGGACATGTTCATAAAACAATTATTCATATTGTAGGATTATTTCAAAGTTAGCATATTGCAAACTGCAAATGGAAGAGATTCTAAAGTCATAGTGTAGGCTGGGTGTGGTGGCACACACTTGCAATCCTGGGACTCTGGAGGACTGAGGTAGGAGCACTGCCAAGTTCAAGCCCAGCCTGAGTAACTTGGAGACTAAACCAAAGCCTATCACAAAAAAATAAATAAAATAAAATAGACTACGGGTATAGCTCAGTGCAAGGGCCTTGGTTACGATCTTTGGTTTAACAAATATTATTTTTAAATAAAAGTGTTAAAGGTAGCAAAAAAAAAAAAAACAGTATGATTCATTATTAGTATTATAATTCATTTCATAAAAGCATAATATGTAATTAGTAAAATAGGTGAGATATAATGATCATGACACATGTAAAACAAGTGTGGAGCTAAGGGCATGTGCCACCACACCCAGTTTTGGGGTACCACGATGCAACCTGAGTTCTAGGGCTGGCATGGAATGTGGTCCTGGGGATCGAACTTGGGCCCTTGCACTTGCCAGGCAGGTGCTTAGACCACTACACTCTCTCCCCAGCCCTCTTTCTATTTCTAGAATTACTCTAATCCATTATTCCCAATATGTACACAATTAAGCTGTGGCCAATACATAAATGGAATCACTAAGGTATCATGTTCCCAAATTATGCATCTGGTACAAATCCCAGTTTCTAACTGAGGCAGATGCCAAGTTGTGAAGAAGCTCTTGGGATCTTTTGGGTGTAGGAACACACATTACAACTGCCATCCTTGCTGTGCATTCTGGTCAAATCTATCCCTCTCTGAGCCTGAGCGTTCACATGGCACCACAAAGAGGTTAGCTGGATGATCCCTCTCTACATACAAAGAAATTCTGTTTCTCCTAGGTGTACAAGCAGTTGGCAGCTGTACCATTTCTCTATAATGAATTAACCTCAAAAATTAGCAGTCAAACAACACCCTGACTCAATGTCTCTCATATCACCGAGTCAAGCTGTTGGTCAGAGCAACAACCATCTCAGTGCTCAACAAAAGCACCAGTCCTGGCTCTAATGGCATAATTCAGTTCTGCAGGGGTTGCTGAACTCAGAGCCTCAAGTCCTTGCTGACTGCTGACCAGAGACATCCGCCCCTACCCCATGTGGGCTTCTCTATGGTGTTACTCCAGTCAGAGCAACTTCTTTCCTCAGAGTAAGGGCTCTGAAGAAGCAGAAAGGGGAAGGTGGCCAAAATAGAATCTACCATAGTTTTCCAATCAAATCTTGGCAGTGGTGTCCCATTGTTTTTCCTAGATCTTATCCATTGGAAGTTAAATGATGAGTGTATCACAGGTTTGAGTAGAGAGGACAAAAAGGACACTGAACTGGGGGTGGGGGGTCTGTGGCATCTCTGAGAGTGTGGCAACCACAATAACTAAGGCTGTATTATCAAAAAGTGCTTCATAACTGGAATCCAGAGGGTCATTCGTGTAACAATCATTATTTATTGCCATCCACGACAATGCCTTGAGTGAAATGCTCTGCAGTAGCAAAGACAGCAGCAAGAAGGTCCTTGTCTCCACTCAAATTTCTTGTTAACAAAGAGAAGATGAAAAGTAAGATCTCTTCAAAACAACAAGGATGCAGGAAAAAGATGATTCAACATCTGCACGATGATGCAAAGATGAACAATGTAAGACTAATAGGCATCAGTGAGGACGAAGGAGTCAATACAGATGATATAAAAAGAATATGGACAAAAGTAATAGTGCGAAACTTCTCAACTATGGGAAAACAATCTGACATTCAGGTAGTATATATTCAGGTAGTATATTGAAGTATATAAAATCGCAAATAGCATCAACCAAATTAAAATCACACCCAGACATGTAATAATGAAGATCCCAGAAATTCAGCACAGGAACAGTATACTAAAAGCCACTAGAGAAAAAAAACAGCACATTTAAAGGAAAACCCATCAGCAAAATGACAGATTTCTCTTCACAAACCATCAAGGCAAGAAGATCATGGAGCAAAGTACTTCAAGACTTTCAAGAGAACAAATTCCAACCCAGACTAATATATCCTGCAAAACTCTCTTTCAAGTTCAAAGGAGAAGAGAAATAATTCCAGAACAAAAAACAACTAAAGAATTTTATGATGGCAAAGCCAATCCTACATTGACTACTAAAAGATATTCTAGAGAGGGATCAAAATGACCACAATTCAATGAATGAAAATGGGAAGAACACACCAAATAGGGCAAACAATTAAACGCAAGAGAAAAAAGGGTATATGACCGCATTCTTCTAATTATTCTTTTGAATACAGCAGCAAAATATTTCTGGCAAGGCCGGCGTGGTGGTGCATGCCTGTAATCCCAGCACTAGGGAGGCTGAGGCAGGAGGATCAGTTCAGGGTCAAGACCAGCCTGGGCTATAAAAGTCAGCTCAAGGCCAGCCTGAACTATACAGTGGGACCCTGTCTCAAAAAGACAAAAAAAAAAAAAAAAAATTCTGGCAGCATATGCTACAAGTGAACTTCTCTGAGTCATGAATGTGGCTGGGTCTACAGGGTGGATATCAAGGAAATAGTAGCTCAGTCCCACAAGTGACACCTGGTCACCAGTAAGCATCAGAGACACTGTCCATGTCCACCACATAGTAGAACTTTGTGCAATACCCTATCCCTATATTGTTAGAAATGCTGGTCAAATATATGTCATTCCAGTATTTTTGTTATGTTTTATTCTTAATAATTCTTTTCCATCATGAAACTTTTTTCTTAGTTGACATTTTTGTATATATTAATCTATTCAAATATTGTATAAGTACTCTGAATTGATCACAGATTAACACATATAATATTCTACATTCTGGCCTCTTAATTTAATTTTAATTTTTGAATATTGTTTTAAAATATTTAATTTAAGCCGGGCGTGGTGGCTCACGCCTGTAATCCCAGCACTTGGGAGGCTGAGGCAGGAGGATTGGTGCGAGTTCGAGACTAGCCTGGGCTACAAAAGTGAGCGCAGGACCAGCCTCAACTGCATAGTGAGACCCTGTCTCAAAAAGACAAAAAATAAAATATTTAATTTAATTTTGAATTAATTAATATTTAATTTTATGAATATTGTTTAATTTTAATTTTTGTTTTATGATTTATACTGTATCTTTGATTTGCAATCTATTTATAAGACATGATATGATATTATCTCCTAGAATTAGAAACTTTAAAAAGTATTTCCATTTTCTATGGATTTTATATTACTTCTTTGTGCTTTATACACACACACACACACACACACACACATATGAAAAATATGTAGATAACTTCACATAAGACTGATACCATTTTGTGGATATCTTCAATGACCTTTTAAATAGGTTCATCTAAAATAATTACATTTTGCATAGTCCTTCACAACTACCATTTTTGGAACTCTTTATTCTTTATCTAGCACCATACAGCAACTTCTCTTGCCTCTGGGTTATGGTGTTTGTTATTTTATATATGCCATTTCTGGAGGTATTGGAATATTTTGAGTAAAATATTTTACTTTTAGCTTTCAAAAGTATGCTTGCTTAGTATAAAATTCAATGAGGACAGATTTCTTTTTTCAGTCCTTTCAATTAATTGGTCTAGTTTCTTATCCATTTGGTTTTTTTTTCTAATGTGGAATAAGATGCTATTTAACTTTGTTCCTCCATAGCTTATATTTTTGTTTTATGTATATGCTTTGATTTTTTTCTTTATAATTAATTTTGAACAATTTAATTTTTATGTATGTTGGTATGATTTTATTCATATTTCTTGTGCAAAAGGTTCATTTATCTTGGAAAGGTGGTGGTTCTATAATTTCAACTAAATTTAGAAATTTTAGATAATTAAATAATTATTGCCTATCCCTTTCTACTTTGAGAATTCCAATTATTTGAATATAAATTTCTTGATTTTGGCACAGAGTGAACTATTATATGACTGATCTGTAAATTCTTTCTTCCTCATTTTTATTTTAGGCCATTTTATTGTTATATTCATTTAAGTCTGTAAATAATTTATTTACAATGTGCAATCTATTATTAATCTCATGTTATGTATTCTTTTCAGAAATATTTATCTAAAATTCAAAATAAACAACTTAAAATAAATTGTTTTTAAAATTTAAAAATAAATAATAAATTGGGGCTGGAGAGATAGCTCAGCAGAATAAGCGCTTGCCTGGCAAACGCAAGGACCTGAGTTCAATCCCAGGTCCCACAAAAAATAAAAAATAAATTTAAAAAATGAATATCCATCATTCCTCTGGAGTGGAGGAAGGGATCGATCAGAAATAAGGTGGGGACACCCAAAATCATGTCTTTTTTGTATTCTAGATATCTCACAGTCACAGTCTCTTGCTGCTTTAGAGTGTATCATTAAGTCCTGGATGAAGTTTGATCCTTATGTGTTGAAAAAGAGCCATTTCAGGGGCCTGGCAGGATGGCTCAGTGGTCTAAAGCGCCTGCTTAGGAAAGCTTAGGTGGCTGCAGGGACCGCGGTTCGATCCCCAGCACCACATGCTGCACCAGCCCTGCCCTCAGGGCAGGCTGAGCTGGCCATAAAAACAAACAAACAAACAAAAGTTCTGAAAACAAGGAAAAAAATAAAATAAAATAAATTTAAAGAGCCATTTCATATTCTTCTGCACTTGTGTGTTTCCTATACACCCCTTAGCACCAAAATGGAATGCAAAGGGAAGCATTAATTTTTATATTCTTTTACAACTAGAAAGATATTATAGAAGAAAAATAGTCAAAAATGTCTTATGTTCAAATTTTTTTTTTGCATTTTTGCATTCTTTGAACAGTCTCTATTATCTAATATTGAAATGTAGACGTGAGCTACAGAAGAATCATCCAGCTCAGATGCCTAAGACATCCACTATCCTGGAGCCTAAGGCTGCTTCTCCCAACCTTTGGAACCTAAGGACAAGACAGCCTTAATCACAGCTTTGTCCGCCATTACTGAAAGTAAGGTTTTCCCCACTTGCCCTTCTAGTTTAGAGGATTAGACTTGTGGACCGGCTGTAATCCAAGCTCCCACACGGCTGCACCCATTCTTAGCTGAGTTTATGGAAGCTCTTCAAAGATAATACACTTTAAGAATATAAAGACACAATTTTAGAACTTCCAGATTTCATGTGCCCTTTTCTCTCTGGGACCCAAAACACAAAGTCAAATCTTGGAAAATTTTAAGATGATCCTGATAAGTACACTGATGTCTTTAGAAGACTTACTCAGACTTATAAACTGGATTGGAAAGATATAATGTTAATCTTAAGCCAACTTTTGACTTCTAATGAAAAGCAGGCAGCATTACAAGCTGGTATTTCATTTGGAGATAAATACTATATTGTTAAATTTAAACAGCCAAAAGATAGACAGCCAGTAGAACTACCTCATTCCATGGGAGCCCAAGTGATTTCTACCCTGTCCCCTGCTGGCCTAATAGCCAGGCAGGAGACTGGAAGAGACATTTTCAAGTGTGTATTCTTGATTCAAGAACTAAAACCAAGACTTCTAGTTATTTTAAACTTTCAGCTATTTATCAGGAAAAAGATTAACAATATTCTGCTTTCTTAGAATGGGACTAGTAAAACATACTTCCCTAGGTCCTAATTCAATAGGGTTAGATTATTCTTAAAGATAAATTCATTACTCAGCTCCAGATATTCAAAAGAGCTACAAAGTAACTTTTGCTCTGGATTACTCACTTGATACTTTAGTAAAAACTGTTTCCTTAGTGTCCTATAATCAGGACTAGGAGAAAACCAGGGAGAGAAAATAAAGAGATTAAAAATGGCTGCCTTTGTTGCACTCTCAAAATAAACACTAAGTCTGATTCTCTGGGCTCCAAGAAAAGCTCAGTGATGAGGTTCATCTGCTACTTCTGTCAAAGCACACAGGCTAGCATAAGAGAGACTTCCTTAAGGAGGCCCACAAGACCTACCCTGACTGCCAAGGCAGCCACTAGAAGTGAGACTATTCTGTGAAGTGGGGGTCCCACTGTTAAGACACAGCTTCCCAGGTGGTCCATTAAAACTAAAAGACCCTGGGCCTGCCTCCTCCCTCTGGCTAGACTGTTATCTCTACCTGTCATCTCCACAGAGGAGTCCTGAATAATCATGACTAGAAGAATAACCAACCTATTGCTGGATGTCTTGCATGGGTGTCTTCGTCCTCCTCCAATGCTGACTTTTCCTTCATTGTACCTCAGGAAAAGCAGTCATTAAAATATATCTTGCTTAACGCCGGGCGTGGTGGCGCATGCCTGTAATCCCAACACTCGGGAGGCTGAGGCAGGAGGATCGGTGCGAGTTCGAGACCAGCCTGGGCTTCAAAAGTGTGCTCAAGGCCAGCCTGAACTGCATAGCGAGACCCTGTCTCAAAAAGAAAAAAAAATTTCGTAAAATATATCTTGCTTAAGTTGTAGCTGAGATAACTTTCTCTTCACTCATTGCATTTAGTTAAGCCTAAAAGCCCAGCTCTCTTATCCTGGAGAGTTTTATCCTGTCTAAATACTTACTGTAATATATTCAAGTTGATAACTAATCAAAATTATGCTGAGGCTAGTTTTTAAAAATGCAATATATAGTTCGTGTACAAAACTTAAGTATATTGTTGTCCAAAACAGACCCTCAAAGACAAATAAAATCCTATCAGTGTAAGAAAAAATCTAAAAAACACTGGCTACAGTGTCCAACTGCTTTGGAGCTCTAGATAAAGCCAGGCTTTGTCTTTAGAACATAAAACTCAAGAGCCATGGTGTTAAGAAGAGGAAGCCCTCAGCAGTTTCCCTTTGTTACAATGGGGGCCATATCCAAAACATGGAATGGTACACTGGTTTAATCTGACTGAATGCTACGTATGTCATGATGAGCTTATAAGTTTGCTTGATTGATTTCTGATGCAAAAATAATAGACTATTGTAAATTTTCAGCTATTTTGTATATTGTGCAATCTTTGTATAACTCCCTATTTCTACTTAACATAAACATGGGTAAATGTTAAAATGTCATGATTTCAGTCAATATTTACAACTGTGGTCTTTTCAGACATAACTAGTTAAAGATTTTATGATGAAAGCAAAGACTGTTTCCCTTATTTAGAAAAAAATGTGAAAAGAAGGGCAGAAATTTGACTCAAGCCTACTATTAGTATTTATAATATGATTGACTGACTGATTGATTGATTGATTGATTGATTGATTGATTGATTTGCCTTTCCAGTTCCTTGCAGGGAACTCTTAAACCCTTGTTATTTCCTGACCAACAAGAGTGATAAGAAAATATTTTATTTCACAATTTTCTCTTTGGCCTTCATTCCTGATGCATAGCTCCTAATCCCCTGACATTTTCTAGGTGATACGAGCATCTTTTGTTCGAATGAAACCATTCTTGGTGGATTTCTGAGTAGAAGTTGGTCAATAAAACCAAACCATAGTTAGACACTTAAAGCTTTCAGCTCCTGTCTCTTCTTCCAGGAAGGCCAGATAGGCTGACCAATGAGTGAATAATTGATCCTGCCAGTGTGATGGACCCTTCACACAAATCACTCGACCACAAGGTTTGTAGTTTCTAATATGGTGAACACATTCATTTTCTGGGGTTGTATCACACCCAGTTCCACACAACAGAAGCTCCTATACCGCAAACCTCCCAGACCTCCCGTGTGTCTCATCATCTGCCTCTTTACCTACATTCTGTACCTTATTAATATTATAATCTACAAATTTAAGAAAGGTTTTGCTTGAGTTCTGAGTCTCTAGAATATTAATTAAAACCAAGATGGGGGGGGGTCATGGAATCCTCCAATTTGCAATCACAAGTTGTCTGTTGTGACTAGTGTCTGAATTAGGTCAGTCTTGTAGAAAGGAGCCCTAATTTATGATATTTGATACTATCTCCAGATACTTTCACATTGAGTTAAACTATAGAACACCAAGCCAATATCACAGAATTATTTGACAGGTAGAAAACATACACACACACACACACACACACACACACACATACACACACACATCTGAACACAGAGATGTTCTGTCTTGAATAAGTACTGGATGATTTGGTTTCCCCTATGTCTTCTACAGCTGCAAGCTAAGCAATACCTGGCGTCACTGGAAGATGGAAGAGGCAAGGATAGATTTTCCTGTCAGACCATTAGAGGATATGCAGGTCTTTGGACATCTTGATTTCTGGCTTCTGAGAAGTCCATGAAAGAAGAAGGATCTATTGTTTTAGACCACTAAGTGTGTAGTAATTTGCTATAGCAGCCCTGTTGGGAGTAGAGGCAACTAGAGGTAACCTCAAACCCAGATGCATCAGTAGTTATTGCTTTAATGTTAGTGCTGAGTGCCTGGGTTCTCCTGAACCCTAGAGTCACTGATTTCTGCTTCAGAGACACCTGAAGAGGAGGAGAAACATAAAAAAATCAAAGTCTTAGAAATGCTTAGGTGTTTTGGCTGACTGTCTTGCTAATCTTTGAAAGCTCTTTTCTCAGTGAAATTTGCATGGATCTTAGGACCTGTCAGACAGCACAGTGGAATAAAGTGCCAGCTTAGACAGACTGCAATGGCTGGGGCTCGATCCCTGGCCTGCTGTGCCTGCCCCACCCCTGGGGCTCCCTGAGACAACAATTGAGACTGGGTGTCATGGCGCACACCTGTAATCCCAGTGCTTGGGAGGCTGAAAACAGGAGAATCACTATGAGTCTGACCTATGTAGTGAGACCCTGTAGACCCTATAGACACTGTCCTAAATAGATTTTTAAAAGGTGTGTATACATACATTTATTTTATGTTTTTTATCAATTGAAATTTTCAAGATAAAAAGGTTGGGGAAATGAAGAATGGATTGCGGTTGGTTTCCTCATGAAAGTGCCACATTCATTCAAGAAGTATTTAACTGAGCCATGCACAGTAGCCCATGCTCATAGTGTCTGCTACTCTGGGGGCTAAGGCAGACCATCCCTTGTACACCCTGTGCACTCTGTACAAAATATATATTTTTTTTAAAAAATTGTATGGAAGGTATCCTTCAGAGTTACATAGGGTAATAAGAACACAGATTACTGTGTCTTAATTAGACAAAAAGGTTGTATCTTCCTTCATAAAATTGAATAATTACCAATCATACAAGGCAGTATCTATTTAGACATATACATTTGACACTGTCTATGTGATCACGGGGATTTATAGAGACAGCTTGACCAATTATGTGGAGGGGTTCGAGATGAGGCTAGAAGGACATCGAAAGGACATGGGGAGAGGAGGACAGAGTAGTGCTGGTTGCCTGCCCATAATCTGGCACTAAAATTGCTCCAAATGTGAACCTCGGCTTTGTTACTATCTGATTTTGGGTGACTCTACAACTTTCTCCATTCCATTTGGCATAATGACACTACCTGCCTTATGTTGTAATTGTAAAATTTGATGGAATAAGGTTCACAGCACATAGGGAATATACACTTAACACATAGCTTAATAAGTGTTAATTATCATCATGATCATAATGAGCTAGCATGCAATGTTAGCAGAAGCTAAACAAATTATTTTTGGAACTATTCTGATTTATTCCAGCAGGAAGAAAGACTGGTGTGATTGAATTAAAGAATCTTTCAGGAAAAAGTCAATTTCAGGCTCATTAATGAGACTTTCTTTGGCCTCTCAACTGTTCCTTTGAAATTCAATCAATTGAAGTACAAATGTATATTCATTTTTGTAAACTGAAATTGTGCAACAATCAATGGTTGAGAAAGCAATTAGCTTTTTGTGTAAATAATTATTAAGAATTTTGAAATGGTTAAGCAGAGATAGTCCTTTTATACAATGAGTGTGTTCGCTGGCTTATGCTAGAACATAATTTCACTTTTGAGACGACACATTTATACACATTAAAATGTAAATATAGGTAAACTACAAAGCTGCACTCTTCGATACAGTATAGCCAAGGGGAGCTGACCTAGAATTAAAACCTTGAGGTGCAGCTACTGTGAAGTGGAGACACAATGAAGTAAAATTCATGTTGCAGTTTAAAGATTTAGTATAACAAAAAGAATGAAAGATACCGCCTTAATAGCTGGTAGGCCAAGTATGTATTGAAATGATTTTGAGGATATGTTGTTAAATAAAATACATTACTAGAGTTAATTTCCCTTACTTCTGTTTTACTCTTTTAGGGTGGACACTAGAAAATTTTAAATTGCATGTGTCCCTTACCTTTGCTTTCCCTGCTCTCTCTATTGGATATTGTTGCACTAAACAATGAGCCAGAGCTCTTTCTCTTTATGTGTTCCTATGTTTACTCTACCATCTTCAGTCCTTGGTGCTGTGAATGCTAAGGTAGACACCAGTCCCACCCCCTACTGTGATTATTATATGGAGAGATGTGCCAGGCCAGCCAAGTGATTCCTCAGAACCACCTTGCTCTGGAACCTAGCAACTCCAGGCCCCATCCCATGCCACTGCATTTTCCTGCTCCATGTCTTCCACCTGCTATTCCTTAACAGCTCTGTCCTCCACCGTGGCTTCTTTGTTCTTCAGGAGACCCTAACATACTGGTCTGTACACAAAGGACCCCAATGAAGAGCGTTCTCCAAATCATCCCCCAAAGTCAGCTCCTCCAGAGGTTGCTAGAGTACTGTTGATTTCTGCTAGTCTATTGAAAGAAGTAGGTATTGCTTAATTTTTTCTCTCTCTCTTCCTTTTAACTTTCTATAATTTTGACCAATTTTGCATGCTTGTGTCTGTGTAATCTGCACAACTAATTTGAAGACAGCAATAAGCAAGATAACAACCACTGTAAACTTCTTATCATTTTTCTTTGTGAAATTCTGTATCATTTTTAATGTGTTTTGAACTATTTTTAACTATTTTTAACTGTCTTTAAAAAACAAATTGGAGCTTAACATCACTGTCTTTCTGAATATCAAATGTCTTAGACTTAACTTGGAATTGCTATCTTCCATCTATCATTGATAGTCTGATAAATCCTTAAAGAATGTGATAAAAGCAGTTACACATTTTTACACATAAATTAAGAAATCAAAGCATATATAAAATTTTAGCCAGTCATTCCTATAGCATGTTTCCTTACTGCTACTCTCTTTTAACACCCTGTTTTGTTTTCTTGTAAAACAACCATTTACTTGAGAGTATAGCATTAACTGAAATTACGTTAGAAGCAGCACACATCTAAAAGACCAGAGTGACAGGCATTCCAAGCATAAACTTAGTGTTACACATTGCTATCCTCAATGTGAAAAGTCTATTTCAGGTTCTTAGGACCATAGTTTACTTTATCCTAGGTATATAAGTGCATGGTTTTGCTCAAGTACCTATGTTATAGAGTAATAGTATCAGTAAGCTTCTCTTCTGGACAGTTAAGAACATAAGTTTACAGACCAAAAAATGGAGAGAAAGAGGGGCTACAAGAGTAGCCAATATTTTGGCCCTAGCCCTTCAAAGTCAGTGAGTACTCTGGACATAAGAGAACCTATACTGTAATATCCTATAACTCAGTGGTGTCCCAAATTTTTTGTTCAAGGAGATTATGGGGCCATAGAAGAAAGGGATTGATGGTGTATAATGTGTCTAAGGAGAGTCACCTAGAGCGAAAACATTCTCTCAGGCTTTCACAGAGAGCAAATTGGTCAAGCAATGGCCATGACTCATCCAGACAGCTGACACTGACAACAAATCATAAAGCACTGTACATGGTTTCAAGGTAAATCCTGAGGGGATGTGACTGACTTTGGGAGATACAAAAGTTACATGTTTTGTTATACAGGTCTTGCTTTAACTTGCCCTTAACCACCCAGCAGAAAAGTTTAACCATGAGGCGTAAAACATAAAGCTAGATTAGTATGATGAGCTGTAAGAGGCTTAAATCAATGGCTTCTGACATTGCCAGTTCTGTCAATAACCCATTGTGACTATGGAATATTGGACTATGTATACAACTACTTTCTCTTAGTTCAATGAGAACAAATTTTTATATCAATAATGATTCGAAAAATTATCATATCTGCATCCTGTGCTCTACATAACTACTATGAGGACAACGATATGCATTGCATCAATTATTGGAAATGTACTACTAACATGTTTTGAAATTATTGCAGTTTTTTTCTTATTAAAAGTAATCAAAAAATAAATTGGAAATATCAGTAAAAAATTAGATTCTCTGGTAAAATGCAACAGTCTTCTATTTTAGACTCTCAGATTTTTTTTTTTTTTTGCAAAGTGATGATCCCAAATGATCCAGATATCAGTAATTCTCTGCCTTTCTTTCTCTTGTTCTCCTCCTATCCCCTAGCTTGATAAAATTTCATTAATCCTTCAATACCTACCAGAAAGTGGCTTCTTTGTACCTGTATCTGCCTTGCTACAATTTAGTGGAGATTCTGTAGTTCTCTCAGTGGAAGAACTGGCTACCACACTAAGCTCCAGGCACACCTATAGGTTGGCATGTAGTAAATGAATCAGTCCTTCTTTGTTTGTATCAAATAAATATAATTATTCTAACATTTCTTTGATTTGTTTATTCGCCTTTACCCTTTTCTGATTATATTTTGAGCCAGTGAGTTATTATATTTCATGTACTCTCAGATTATGTGGATCTTTGTAGAGGCCCCCTTGCCCCCAGAGATCTTGAAGTTCCATTAAATAGATGAAAATAGTGCTTTCGAATATGACAGAGATAAAAAGAACCCTTGGCTCTCACCATCCGCACCTTTTTCATCTTCATACAGCATTCGCAGTCTGAGTAAGAGGACTGCATTGCTGATGGATGTTCCACTGGCAAGTCATCCCTCCAGACCTTTCTGGCTTTGTTATATTGTCTGCAATTCCAAACAGGGTAATCATGTCTCCCTGTCTTTCTTGTTACCCCGAAGCTCCTTCATCTTAGATTCCACGCTATTTGTTTTTAAATTGGCAAACAAAAGAATATTAAAAATGATGAGCTTGGAGTTGTAAGTGAAACTGTGTAAAATGAAAGCTCTAATCTTTTTTGTTTTTTAGCTTATTTTATTCCCTAAAGTGAAAAATGCTCCTGCAACTTGAACCATAATTTTTTTTTTTTTTTTTTGGCAGTGGTTTCTTGGTCAGAATCAAATTTCCTTTGTGTTCCAACTAGCAAATATGTCAAGACTGTTGTTTCATTCTATATATTGAATTGTGGAATACCCATAATTTTTCCTCACCCTGAAGATTTCTTAACATTCTCAGGATCTAGTTCCAGAACACGATTGCTTCCTAACAAGTCAGCTAGAAAAACATAAAGAGTATATGAATTCTGAGCCAGGCAAAGATGTTTTATGTGTTATTTTTTATTTTTAGCTTATTAATATATAAAGGCATATTTTTGCTACAACGTGAGATGTGGCTTAGTCTTTTTTATAAGGGAAGGGGGTGTACTGGGAATCGAACTCAGGACCTTGCACTTTCCAGGCAGGTACTTGTACCGCTGAACTATATCCCTGGCCCTAGCATAAGATGGTTTACCATGAGTAAAAATGTAACAGATAATTAAAATAACTTCCTTCAATTAATAAGAGTATTTCAACAAAAAGCCAACTTACAGAAATATTTAAACTATAAATAAAATCAAAATAATATTGGAAAAACAAAATAAGAAAAAAAATTAAACCTAAGGTTTTAAAACTTTGAATAGCCTTTTTTGCAATGTTCTAATTCTAAAAATAACACTCTTGATTCTAGAAAATATGACTGCATTGGTAAGGGCTCAGAGAAAAAACTGGATCATGTTAGTGTTGCTTAGTAAGCACTAAACTCAATTATTGAATCCTAATGGGATTGCCTCTTTCTGGGTATGGAAGCCACTTTGATTTGTTACTAAACTGTAGCAAAGTCGATCCATGTATAAAAATAAAATATCTTTTGTGGGTATGGACTCATAGCCCTGTACTTCCAGCACTCTTGGAGGTTCTGATAGAAGGATCAGAAATTCCAGCCCAGCCTGGACAAATCCAAAACAACTTAGTGAAACCCTACCTCAAAATAAAATAAGGCATGGTGAGGGGGCTGGAGACCAAGTTCAATGCAAAGGCCAAGTTCAATCCTCATATCACAAATACTTTATTATAAAATAAAAATATTTTAATTGCTTTCATTTGTATTTATTGTCTAAGAATCTTCACTGCTTTTATTTCTTTTTTCATGACTTTCTTTTTTATATAAATGTTTGTATCCAATAAGAATGCTTACCGAATGATTTTTCACTCTTAACATTTACCATTTGTTTTCTTTCTCAGGAACAAGCATCCCAACCAGAGGAATGTTTATCTCTACCCATCCTAGAGTGACTCAGCACAGAAAGTATATGAAAGAGATCTGAGGAGAGATTCTGTGTGTTGCTTCCTCAGAGGTGCTCAGATCTTCACAGTCAGCAAGGAAGGAAGGGGGAGAGAGAGCCTTGATAAAAGCTGCAGCTGCTGATCCTCCCTTTGCTTTGCTGTTTTCCACCACCATGAACTGCTGCCCTCTGCTGTGTGCCAGGCTGCCTTGGAGCCTGTGGAGTATGGACTGAAACCTCCACAAACTGTGAGCTAAATAAACCTTTCCTTCCTTAATTTTGAGTGTTGGGTATTTTGTCCCAGCAATGAGAGAAAGGTAACTTACATAATGAGTTTTTGAGAGGCCTAAAAAATGCTGAAATTGTGTGAAGGTGTCATCAATGAAACATATTTAAAAGAGAAACAAGAAACTTGACTACTAGGTGGAGAAGAGTAGCTGAACTCAAGTGCACATCCTCTTGTCATTAGACCATGTGGAACACAATTAACTGGCGCCAGAAACTCAAAAGAAAAATGCATGCTTGCCAGGAATTCCTTTACACCTTGACTCCTGCCAGGTTATAGCAAAGCACAAGTAAAGCAGATACTGTCAGAGATGGTGTCAAGATGAAGCTCCATGTCTCAGGGAAAAGAGAAATGGAAATTTCCATTTCATTCCATGACAAATACTTTTATCAAAGTGGTAGGAAACATGCAGGAGACTATATTATTAGTTTTCTACTGTATTTTTGGAAAATGTACAAAACTTTGGTGACCCAAAGCTTTACTTTTTCTGATGAGATCTTGCATTATCTTTTATTGTGCTGTCAGCCTAGCTCCTCATCCCTCTGGATCTCTATTTCCATTCCAGCCTTAGCTTTTGAAGAGATTCAAAACAATACTGGCTGTGACCTGGCAGGCACAGTGAATTATAGAATAGCAACTGAGCACATCTGATATCCATAGCGTCTCCATCCCTTACAAACCACATGAGCTTCGTAAATTGCCTAACTTCCTTCATTTTAATTGGCCCACCTATCAGTTAATAGCAACAGGCGAGGTATAAGAAACACATTATGAAATCACCAAAAGTAGGGGCCCAATTAGAGTTAGGCTGAGTATAAATCCTCTAGTTTTTTGCTGGAGGCTTTAGATATTGAACAATTCCAGAAGTTCCTTTCACATATAACACTCTACCTGGGTGCTAGAAAGCATACAAAACCTCCAGCACAATCACACAATGCTCTCTAGGTGGGTACAGAGCCCCAACCTGATCAAAATGGAGCCCCAAATAGAACTGGAATAAAAGCTCTTTTGCAGAGAAAGCCTTCCTATAGATACTGCTAAAGCTTAATCCCAGATCTTTGCTGTACTCTGCTGCAGGCAGTGAGAGCAGGTGGCAATTTCCTGGAGCTCTGAAAGTCACTTAATCTCCTACTTGAGTATTCAAGGATGTCTTCTAGATCTGAAAATCCCAGACTCTGGAATTCAGCAGGGTTTCCTTTGCCATAGGGAAAAATCACCAGTGATGTTTTCTTAAAACCAAAATCCAGCTCACCAAGATTGGATTTCCTACCATTACTAAGAGGCTCCCAGGTGGAAACAAACCAGGTATTACATCAGGAATGGGTTTACAGAAAGAATGCAAATTTTCTTATTTCCATTGTGTGGCTTCTAGTTTTCAACTTGATGTTGGTTGTACCAAAATCAGACTTACCAGCATGCACCAGAATATAAGATAAAATTCAAACGCAAGGTAAAAAACTAACATTGATTTTGTTTTTCTAATAATTTTCCTCCTGCTTCTTTGATTCCAAGATTTAGTCTAAATAAAAATAGACATTTCCATATTCACCCAGAATTGGTATTCGGGAAGGTTTTGCTTTTGGTTTTTTGTTTTATTTTTTTCCCTAGATTTCACACTTTATGAGGACACAAGTTATGTTAGGAAATCATTCAAAGATTCCATCATTTTTTTATTCTCCTCTAATTTTTTATCAGTGTCTTCTTTAGAGCCAGTTATTAAGTCTGTCATTATAGTTATCCTTTCTTTTTCTACTTCAGAGATTATTTCTGCTCTCATTTTCTCTCTACCTTTCTGCAGTTGTTCCTTTACTTTAGATGTTATTAATTTAGAGATGTCCTTTTTTTTACTTCAGAGGTTATTTCTGATCTGATTCCCTCTGTACTTTTCTGCAGCTATTTTTTTACTTCAGACTCTAGTAATTCAAAGATTTCTTTTTTTTACTTCAGAAGTTATCTCCAATCTGAGTTCCTCTAGATGTTTCTGCATTTGTTTGTTTACTTCAGATGCTACTAATTCAGAGATTTCGGCCATATTATTCCCATTTTCTTATATGGTAGCATCTCCTGTATTTGTTCCGGGTGGGCTCAGGAGCTGAGATTGCATTTTACTCCTTGTCTGTATCATTCTGTATAGCAGGGATCTCTGGCCTTTGCTGCAGAATTGCGATGAAGTTATGCCATAAGCGCCTACTAAAATTTGGATCCGGATCTACCAAGTTTGATCTTGTCCAGATGTGCCTGTCTGGGTCTGGCTGCTCTGTTCAGCTTCTTCCTGGTGCAGCTTTTGGATGAGAGCCTGCTGTGCTGTTCTGGCAAGATGCTGAGCTCCTGGCTTAGCTGGTAGATAGAGTCTGACCCCCTGCCTCTCTGCTGGAAATCTTGCTACAGGGCTCCACAGCAGATACTGGAGCTGGGTTCTGGGTGAGGTAGAAGTTCCAGTGACGCAGAGGTGCAGGCCTAGTGTTCCTGCTTACATGCCCACCAGTCACGGGTTGTGGGCAGGGGCAGAGTTCTGGTGGTGGTGTGGGTCCACAGGCCGCAGGCCGAGAGGTCCTACCGACACACCCGCTGGTTGGTCTGTCGGTCAGTCAGTCGGTCGGTCAAGGCTGCTGTGGGCAGGGGCAGAGTTCCGGTGGCGGTACAGAGGCCACAGGCTGAGAGATCCTACCTGCACGCCCACCAGTTGGTCTGTCCAGTGTTAGGGAACCAGATTGTGATGCTGACTTCTACACAGCTGGCCTGATGGAGTTTCCAGGAAAGGGACACCGAAGCGCTCTGCGGAGTGTTGAGAGGACATTTGTGTCGGGGCGCCATCAGTGGTCCTTTCTCAGTAAGGCCGCACTTTCACATTTTCCCACTTTGTGAAACACTTAAGCTGCTGCGCCCTCTGCCCTGCTCATACAGGAGCTGCCACTACAGAAACATCACTGGATCAAACACAGGCAGTTTGTAACTGCGAGTGGGTGTCACTGAGGAAGAAAGAGACCACAGTCATCAGTCTGAGCGGCCCAGACCCACCTGGGCGGACCTCAGAGACCCTCTACTCTAGAAAATCTACAGACCACGCCCCTCGCTTCCCACGGGAGAGGGCCAGAAGGAGTGCTGTGTCACGGGGCTTCTCCCCAACATCCCGCAGCAGCATCGTGAGGAGGGACCAGAGACGCAAACCTGAGCCTCCACATCTGAATGTGAAAGCCATCCCTCCCCTTACCCCACGTGCAGGGGACACTAACAGGAACTACAGGTGAAAGGGAATTGGAGACAAGAAAACTACAGCTCTGCGTATGAGGACAGGGACTTGGCAACTGTTCCTCTCCAAGTACAAATCGGGCATGTTTCATAATGTGTAAGTGCTCAATCTCTTATATAGTGAGTCCCTGGTTTATGAATATTCCATGTAGGAATATGTAGGAATATTCCATTTACGAATATTTCACATGTAGGAAACGACCCAACTACACATTAGGAAGTTCAGTAGACGCAAACAAATCATGGAAAGTAGCTTGTGTGTGTGTGTGTCTTATCACTTTAAGGTAACTACAAAAGTAAAACTAGCTTATTTACTGTAGTACTGTACCAACATTTTAAAGTAACTATAGAAGTACAGCTAGTTTCTATGCGTATGTGTGTTTGGCTTTTTTAATGCTCTGTGTTATATCTGTTTGTGTCAAAGGTATATAAGCCTTACTTTTTCAGATTTAGGAATGAACGCAACTTAGAAACCTTCTCCCAGAACAGAATTCTGTAAGTAAGGCAGGAGCTCTACCAAGGAGCCCCCAGACATGGGCCATGTGTGTGTGTGTGTGTGTGTGTGTGTGTGTGTGTGAGAGAGAGAGAGAGAGAGAGAGAGAGAGCCCCTCCTGCTGTCTACAGCACAGACAGAGTGCCTATGGCCACAGTCCTTACAGAGTAAGGAAGGACAGGTGGTCATGGGGCCAGGCCCCAGGAATATCCTGAGGGGCACCACCGAAGAGAGAGCCTCCTCAGCACAGGGCACAGGCACCACACAGAGAACCACAGCTTCAAACATCGGCAGAAATCACCCCCAAGCAGGTGGAACAACAGGACACATGGTATGTATTTCTGGCTGACAGAGCCACAAGGTCACCACTCTCAGCAAATCTCACAGGCTAACTCTGTTCCTTCCACTATGACCTTCACATTAGAGCCTTAACAACTGTTAGGATACTCTCCTGCCCCTCCAAATGTTGCCAGTGTGCCCCCTTTGAAATAAGCATTCACAGAAGATGACAGTGAGTCCTGCTTGCCCTCTGCCAGCTGCAGTTTTGCTCTGGAACCAGCGCTGCCTGCTCCGAGTGGCCATGGCTTCAGGCCCCTTTTATTTTCAGAGTGCTCACTGGAAACCCAGAAGCCCCAAATGTGCCTATAGCCAGGCCCTCCAGGAGAATGTAGAAGAGGACACAGTAGGTCCAGGAGGAGGCCTGACAGCTCTGCCACTGGCCCCTGAAGATGTGACCCCAACCAAGAGCACCTGAGACTTGCTTCCCAGCCCTGCCCTTCCATGGCCTTCCAGTACCCTCCCTCTGCCAACCTCGCCCTCTGGCTGTTGAGCCTGACATTCGCTCAGCTCGGCAAACGCCCAGTCAGCTTTTACACAGTGTGCCTGCAGATTGTCTTTGTTCTTCCAAATGCCCCGAAACGGTCATAATCCAGGAGTTATAATCATCAGTCAGGCTGAACAAGCTGCCTCTTCCTGAGTCCAGGCAATGTAGGAGATAGTCCATGGGCTACACAGGGAAAGGCAGCAGCCCTCTAGACCTCAGAACCAGGAGAGAAACCCGGGGCAGCCACCATTCCCTCCAAGTGCCTGCAGTCCAGGTGCTCTTCACAGCCAGTCCGCATCTAGGGTACTCCCTGTAAAGTCAGTCATGCGCATCAGATGCTCTGCTTGCTCCTCAGCACCTCCCAGGCAACTACAGTTAGGCACAGCCTTTCGCCACCTGTGCTAACACACTAAGAGGGAAAGGTGCCCGATGTCACTGCATGGTAAAGACAGTGAAAGCCAACAAGAAGACTTCCAGTCCTCCTTCACTGCCTTGGTGGCCAATGGCTTTCCCACCTTCCAGAGCTGAGCGACCCCAACAAACACAGAGTCCCCCTAACCACCACTACCACCACCAACCACCACCACCATCAACACCATCATGCATATGTAACGTGTGCACGAAGGATGCTGGGATTTCAAGGTCGCTTAGTGCCAAGCCATAAACTCACCTAACCTATCTAACACACCCTCCAATCCAGCCCTTCTTCTTAACCCAGACTTAGAGAATTTCCTCATTCTCACGAGTCTAAGCCACCCACCCATAAGAATGAGATGACAGTCACAACAAGGCAGAGGGAACATTTGACCAAAATGCACAGTCTCTGCCTCCGTCTTCACATCGCCTCCTCTTTAGTGTGTCTGTCTCAAAACTCCCTCTGCCTCTCTTATAAGAATACATTTGATTATATTTAGGGGCACCAGATAATCCAGGATAAATGCTTCCTCTGAAGAGCCTTAACTTAATCAAATCTTCTGTCATATAATAATATTCAGAGGTCCTGGGACATACAACTTTGTTGGAGGTCCAGGGCATCATGTAGCCCACAGTACCTAGCAAAGAATGGAATTAGCCTTCTGTAATATTTATAAAATACATGAATGAATGACAAGTTCATGACTCTTCAGAGGCTTCCCCTCCTTCCGGAAGTCTGGCTTACCTTTCCTGAAGCTTGTCTAGGCCCAGTTCAGCTCCTCTCAGGGTTCTGGATTGAATCCTACACCCAGGACTCTCACTACACACTAGAACTCTTGATTTCCCAGTCTGCCACCAGGAGACCCCATCCTGCCCCCGCCCCAGGGTTCTCAGGGCACCAACCATGGGGCGCAGTCTTTCCTCTCTTCTCTTCCATCCTAACTCATGCTCTGGCACAGAATTATACATGCCTTACACAGGTGACCCCATCCTAAACTCACCACAAGGAATGAGAAAAATGTGGAATTACTGCAACTCTCCAACCTTGAATTTCCCTGAATCATCAGCGCTCCACCCGAACGGGCTGCTGCGTACGTAGCGTAGTGCTTCATTGCATCTAGAGAAAGGCGCATTCCACCCAGAGTCTTCGGTCCTTGACTGCAAATTCTTGCTTGGTACAGAGTTCTTTTAGAAGCAGGAGAGGCCGTGTATCCTTTTGTAGCCTTGGTCGATGGTTTCATAAAGTCAGCCCCATGCTGAGCAAGTCCTCCTGGAATCTGAGGCTCTTTCTCTCACAGCTGATGGCAGGATTAATTTCCTTCAGGGGAGACTTCTTTCTTTTGCAATCCAGTCAGCAGGAACCCCAGCTCACGGTGAAACTCACCAGATGGAAGGCCAGGAACCCAGCCATGCCCAACACAGAGGCAACACCATAATTCGTAGTCATATTAAAGAATCAAAGTAATTGAGTGGCCCAAGATGGAAATCACTATGAAGATAAATGCAGTGGGGAAGAGTGTCTCTTGGTTATTACTACCATTTTTTTTCTCTAAGGTGAGGTAACATCTTTGTTTCTTTTAGCAACTTTGGCTCAACTCAGGAGTTATTCACGACCTGCATTCCTAATCAAGGTGATCCCTGAGCCTTAACATTGGAAACTCTGACCAGAGGTCCTTAAGGAAGAGAGTCTCCTCACATCAAATCTCCTGCATTCGACTCATGGGACTTTTCATAGTAGCGCTGTGCCTGACGGAAGAATGCTTTTGAAAGTGCAGAAACCCAGAAACCCACTCCTCCCCTGAAATTTTCTGTTAAAATCAGAATTGCTGGACTTAGAGGCCTGACACTTGACAACCCTGCCTGCACCCTCCTTATCCAGATATGCCTGCCACGTGCTGACCTGAGGGTTCCCTCAGGAGCCCTGTGTGCTTACCGATTGAAGGCTAGCATTCTACCATCCCGGGAGCCCAAAGCCCCTGAAAGGGAAACAGGAGCGAAAGACCTTTTCCCGGGAAGATACTGGAAAGAGCTGAGCTTCTCCTGGCGTGATGTGACAGCCAGGGCCTACACACATCTAGGAGATACAATAGACTGAAGAAAGAGCCAGCCAAAGTGAAGGGACATGCCCGCCTAGAAAATGTGCCGGTTCTCCCACCCTCGGGGCTGCCCCCTGCCACCAGAGAGCCCTGGGCCTTGTCAGGCCAGACAGCCCTCAAGCTCTTTGTTGCGCGGTACAGTTCCGAGTAGCCCTTTTTCTCTTGCCTCCCCGCGCACACTCTCCCTTTCAGCAGATGCTGGTGCGGCTTCTTTTGGCCTCGCGCGTCTTGCCTCACCAGCACAGCAGCGAACCCCGAGCTGTCAAGAGGAAAGCAGGCAACCTCCGCTAATGTGTTCCTTCAAAACCACCCCTCAAGTATGTCAGCCTGCCTTTTAAAAAAAGGAAAACACATATTCTCTTTGAATAGAAATAGAAAACAACGAGGAGACTGCACACCAAAATGCGCACAGTGGTACTCTGACTGGGAATAAGGGAGGCAAAAGAGAACAGATTTCACCACATTTGTTTATTTCGCTTGAAGAGTTTTTGCAGCAATCCTACATTCCTTTTGCAGTTAGAAAAAAAAAATCAGTGAGATGTTTTCTATCTTAAAAGGAACAGGATAATTCATCTCTGTTCCTTTCTTTGCTGAGAGAGAGCAGGCAGATAAATCTCAAATTGCAAATTGAGGCGAGACAGGCTCGGCGCGTCTGTATGTGTACGCAGCCTGCATCGCTCACGACGCGAGGCTCGCGCAGGAAGAGTGCAGGACGCACGGGGCCACTCGAGGCGTTCACCTTCCCTCTGCGAGGCCCCAGAGTGCGAACGCTCCATCTGCACTTCCCTGGCTGCACATGAGAAAACAGTCGACATCTTTCTTCTTCCCACAGCTGTGCAGCGGGGACCTCGGTGCCACCAGGGACTGAGCTCCTTGGACGCACGCCAGGAAGCTTCACGGAGAGGCCGCGCTGTGCCTGAGCGCCAGCAACACATAACTAACAAAAATAAAGATGTAACGAACAAGACACAAAAACATGTCTTAGTCACTTTCCTTCCCGTCACTGGGAAAAACACCCGACACCCACAACTTCAAGAGGGAGAGATTTGTTTTGGCTCACGTTTCCTGGCTGGACTCCAGAGAAAGAACAGCGTGGAAGACGGGCAGGGCAGAGGCAAATCTGTTCACGTATGGTAGCCAGGAAGAAGAGCGAGAAAACAAGAGCTGAGAAGGGGGCTCTTCTCCTCAGGCCACGCCCAGAGCTACCCTCCCCTTCCCACCAAACTCCAACTCTTCACAGCAGTTCAGCTGTATCACCCCCATAATTCAATCACCTTCAAAAACCCCTGCCTCTGAGATCAGAAGCTTCTGGGGGAACAATTCGATCTAACCCAGGCATGTAATCCATCAAGCAAGCAAATGAAAAATATATAGGTAAAAACCATTAAAATAAGCTAAGGGGGAAAAAAGAGATAGTAAATGAACATGTTCTGTTTGCTATCACAAAATAACCGAGGTAGGCTAGCTTTATAAAGAAAAGAGTTCTAATGAGCTCGTGATTAAGGACACAGCACCAATACTGGATCAGCTTTGGTGAGGACCTTGTGGCAGACACTGTCACACAGGCAGGAACACAGAACAGATGGCAAAGAGAGAACATATCTCTAGACGGAAAGCCAGATAGACTGTGGGGGGCCATTCATGGGCTTCCAAAGCCAACTTCCCATAAGAACTAATCTGGGGTCTGAGGAGAACTGCCCCTGAGTGACAACACCCAGTGACCTCATCACTTCCCTCTATACCCATCTCATAAAGCACCACCACCTCTCACAACCGCTACACTGAGAACCGAGCTCTGGCACATGAGGCCTGGAGGACGAAACGCACCCAGGCCATAGCAGTGTGAGTGTAGCTCAAGTTCGAAAGAGTTGCTAAAGCCTAGCTGTAGGCAGAAAGTGAGATGTCCCTGGGCTCCACAAACCCTCTTTAAGATTTTACTCTACAAAGCCCACCAGATGCTGAGGGCCAGGGCGTGGGGGAGAACAAAACTGAGACAGCTCCAGAAAAAATTGTATCTATTGTGTGGGCTGGGTGAGGGTGAAAATAGATATCCATGAAACTGCTTTCACCCACACTCACATTTCCTATATTTCTTTTTTAGATATAATTTTATTACTTTTAATAAAAAATATCAATGAGACAGTTTCAAAACACATTAGTAGGACAGCCACAAGAATTAATACAATGCATATTGTTGTCTTCATAGTAGTTGTTCAGAGTACAAGGTGCATGTACGATAACTCTTCTAAACACTATTGGTACAAATATTTCTTCCCACTGAGCTAAGAGAAAGTAGTTGTACACATAGCCCAGTATTCCATAATAATAGTTGTATGATACAAACACATCAGTCTGTGGCATGAAAGCAACAAAAACGTGTGCCCTAGATCAGGGGCAGAAGACTGTCAAGTCTCTAAGGCAACACGACAAATGAAAACAATTAACCTCCAAGGTTTAAATACTGTATCAGTCCACATTCTGGATAGGTCAAAACTGTAGTTAAAGAAAACACCTCAATGATTAGGGGAGAGTAAGAAAACAAATAGACAACATGAGGATTTAGAGCACCATAAAACAGCTTTATATCCAAATTATGGTTTGCACATGAATCTGTATGTGTTTAAACTTATAGAACCGTAGCCTCAAAAAAGTTCAATTTAAAGCTGGGCGTGACACTGCATGTCTACCATCCCAGAGCTCTAAGAGGTAGAGACAGGAAGATTAAAACTTCAAGCCAGCCTGGATGAATGAGTCTTAGTTTCATGCTAATTAATACAAGCTTATTTTTTAATTATGCAGAAATATCTTGATTCCTGGTAAGATTCTGTTTATATGCTAAGATTTTCTCCTTTGCTTTGCTACCAGGTATCATGAAATTTCATATTAAGTTTAAGAAAGGTTTGCCCAGCCAGAGGGTGATGTTCTAGGGGTGCTACCCAAGACAGCAGCATCATGATGAAAATTCATACCATAAAAGCTGAAGTGTGTTGGATCCTTCTGATCTTCCTGCAGCAGAAACATGTCAGCTTATCAATTCAGGTTTTGTTCCTTCCACATTCTTTGCTGCCTCGAACATAAGCAGGTAGGTAGACTTTCATGAGCCCTTATGAAGGAGAGTGAAGCAGGACTGGAGTCTTCTTGGCTTTGGTTTGCCAAGACCATAGCTAACTGTGGGATTACATCTCTGATTAGGCTGATGGGGAGCTGTTAGAATTCCTGTGATGGGCAGCTGCACCAGTCAGAAGCAGAACATGGGATGCAAACTCCCAGGTTCCAACAAATGAGGACCCGTAGCAAATGCCTTCCAGTACCCTGAGGTGGGCCCAGAGAGGAAGGAAAAGCAGAATGTGCCCAGGAGGTAGATCCTTGGCTCCAGAACTCCAAGTCACACTTAAACTTGCAAAGAGTTGGAAAAAAAAAAATGTGATTCAGACAGCCATGGAATGATAAACAGGGCTTCCCCAAACAATTTTCTGTACATGAATTTATTCAAATTTTGCTCAATCTGTAAGACCAGGAAGAGCATTAATAACCAGAGTTAATTTTCCTCCATTTTAGATAAGTGAGGGATTGGAGTTAGATTAACTCTCATTTAAAAAAAAATATATATTGGAACATTTCTTAATACAGTTTAAGAAATCACAGACTTGCTTCCAGTCTTTCAGCAGCCACCATTTCCAGTCTACTGGCCCAGTTCGCAAGGGCTAAAACCTCTAAGCCTGAACCTAAGAGCTGTCTATGGCTGCTGGCTTAGATTCCACTTGTAGCAGGGCCAGACTTTGAAGCTCCAAAACCTTGCTATTTCGGAAGAAACATCCAGCCAATGACTGGTGGCTAAGTACACTTGGTTAAGTACCACTGGTCCTTGTTCCTCAGGCAAGATGACTCCAAGTTTGTGTTTTATATTGTTCCCAAAGTTCTCTGATGGAGTTAAGTGCTAGATACCCATAATGGCATGCATGTTTAAAAGGCACCCATATCTCCTTCCTCCTGTTTTCTGTCTCATGGTTCTAGTGACTGCTTAGTATTTACTGATACTACTTCCTCACAGACTACTTAGACTCAGGTAACTGTCTCATGAGGTCATGGTTTGGATCTAATTGCCTCTCACCAAACCTCATGTCTTTAGTGTTGGGCTTCTGGAAGGTTGCTGGATTATAGGGGTGTTATAATTGTTTGTTATTAGGAAGTTGGGCCTGATTGGAGAAGTTCCCTGGTGACACTGACCTAGAAGGGTACATCTCCCTCTTTAGCTCCCACCTGGTCTGCTTCCTGGCCACCATGACACCAGCACTTATCCTGTGTCAAACCCTTCTACCATGTCCTTGCTTGGAGCAGTTGGCTATGGACTGACTCCTCTAATACCATAATCCAGATAAATTCCTTTAAGTTGTAGATATCTTGTATTTTGTCTCTGTAACAAGAAAGTAACTAATACACACAATCGGCTTCTGGGCATTACAGAATGAAGACTCTGAGGGCCTTGGTCACAATCCATTTGTACTATGCATTTTTAAAGTTTGTACGATCTTTTTACTGAGTGTTACTGGGGAGAGTATTTATTTCACAAATATTCTCTTTTCCATAAGGGAAAATATAATTAAAACTCCTAGATTCCTATTATCCACTCACTAACACTTCTTCATGGAGGAATAAGATCTGATTGGTGGTTTCAGGAGAATGAATTGAGAATATTTAATTTAAAGCACCCATCTGGGCTCCATTATTGTTTCAGATCCATCTGTCTACAGACAGGGTCCCTTCTGGTCTACCCAACCCTTTGGCATTTCCCAAGGCAAGATGATTCTGTTACCTCACCAGTAAACTGTCTCATCTGGAGGAGCAAGATTATTATTTAACTCAATTTGGTAATTGCTCTAATAAGCCAGTCTCCTATTGTCTAGTCAATTTTATGAAGCTTAATATCCATCTTATTTCTTGTATTTTCTTTCTCCATTGAGTCTAAGTTTAGAAGAGAGGAAAATTGATACTTAATTTGTTGTTTTAAATGTTACCCCACTATTCTTGAAATCATACCTTTATTCTAGTGTTTCTTCCTGATTTGATAAGCATAGAATTTTAGGTTTACAGAGTTTTTTTTTATTTCTTTTAGTTTTTTAAAGATGTTCCTCCACTATGTTATTTTGTGGGAAAAAATGTCATTATCTTTTATTCCTTTGTATTTGACATGTATTTATGACTACTTTCCCTTTAACATCAATTTTGAATAATTAGAATACTACCTGTCTTGCTTAGATTTTCTTTTTTCTTTTTTTTCTTTTTTGCTTAGATTTTCTTTATATTTGCTGCATTTCAAATTTGTGAATCCTTTTAGATCTATAAGCTTATAGATTTTATCAATTTTCAAAATTTTCCAATTTCTCTATTCTTCCACCTCTCCTTAACTAAGATATTTGTGGTAAGGTTTTATTCTTTTCTCTACATGTTTCAATTTTTATAGTTTTTTATTGCTCTGTCTTCACACTTACTAGGATTTTATCTGCAACATTTAATCCAACACTAATTCTACTATAGTATTTTTTATCTCATACCTTGTAGTTTTCATTTCTAGATG
Organism: Myocastor coypus; assembly: GCA_004027025.1. Lineage (NCBI taxonomy): Eukaryota > Metazoa > Chordata > Mammalia > Rodentia > Myocastoridae > Myocastor > Myocastor coypus. The sequence continues at coordinate 6,331 of PVJA010005325.1, read as the reverse complement.
TTTGATTCTCATGTCATCCATATTTTAACATTATGAAAAAGTAAAATACAGTATCCCAACTATTGGATGCCCTTGTGTGCTAATTTTGACATCTCTGTTAGTATTGGCTTGATTTACTTTTTCCCTTGTCATGGATTGTATTTTCTAGTGATATTTGATTAGACACCATGTATTATGAGTTATATTTTGTTGCATGCTGAATTTTTTTTTATATTCCTATAAATATTCTTGAGCAGCTTTATTCTGGCATACAGTTAATTTTCTTGGAAAGTGTTTGGGTTTTCCTTTGACTCTTGCTTTTAAGACTTGTTGCACCAAAACTAAAGCTAATAAATGTTCACACCTGAAACAAGGCCCTTCATTTGTTTGTTTGTTTGTTGTCTTTTTGAGACAGGGTCTCACTATGCAGTTCAGACTGGCCTTGCGCTCACTTTTGTAGCCCAGGCTGGTCTCAAACTCACACTGATCCTCCTGCCTCAGCCTCCCAAGTGCTGGAATTACAGGCGTGCACCACCAAGCCTGGCTCAGCAAGGCCTTTCTGAGTCTCTAACTCTAATTAATGTACCATAAATTTTGAAGTTTGTCTATCTGTTCTGTAAGTAATCTTTCCTTGTGTTCTTTCTCAGGTCTTATGCTCTTCAAATGTACTGATCAGAATTTTGTTGAAGACTTAAAAGGGCCCTCTAGAATTTCTAGAATTCTCTCTCCAGATCATTCTTTCCTGCCCAGGATGCTGTGCTCTGCCCTCTATATACTTTGCTCTCCCTGGACTTCAGTTTGGGGACAACTCCTAGCCCTTCCAAAGTAACCATCCGCATACTGAGAAAAATCTGAGGACATGGTAAAATGTAAATAGTCTAATATTTTCTCACAGAAATTAAATGTTTTGTTTAATATACTAAATTTTAATGTACATGTATCTGCTTAATATGTTCTATATTATATTCTAGTAATCCTTTTTTTATAATTTCATACTTTTTCATTTCTATTTTAGCCACTAGGTTATCCAGTTTCTGGTAGGGCTGTTGACCTCATTGCTATTTTTTTTTTTTTTTTCTTAATCTCCTTCATAATTTCCCCAGGTTTAGTTTAATACATGAACTTAAGAATCAGTGTGTCTATTCCTCTCCTACTTCAAAAAACACAAAATCTTATTGAAATCATAGCTAAAACTGAAAGCAGTCCAACGTCCATTTTCAGGGCAACAGTTAGCTGAAAGTCTGTCTGCACAAAGAGATCGGGGACTCTGGGGGTGCACAACGTCCTAAGATGCTCCGTTTCATGCTACAGCTGTGGCAGCTCAGGACAGTCACTCGGCAAATGCTTTATTGGAAACTGCCTGTCAGGGGACATAGCTGCAGAGTCACCCTCTGGTTGAGCCAAGGAAGGCGGAAGGAGAGGAGCGTATGCTTAGAATAGTAATTCTGATTTATCTGGCTCAGTAGTCTCTCTTAGAAATACAGTCCCTCTTCGAGGGATGAATTTATTACCATGAGATTTATCTAAGGGGAAAGCAGGGAGGGAAGTACCAGAAATCTAAGGAGATACAGATGGCCACTGAGAAAGGCTTCAGTCCTTGATCATGGGCTGGCCAAGGCTGTGTTACTCACACTTGGATGTGTGTTTGGCATTCTCCAGGTAAAAGCATAAGAGGACAGAAACCCATTATTTTTTAGAGACGTGATAAAAGTAGACTAAAATAGTACTCAACCGTACTTTTAAATAGCTAACAGATTCTACCTACGAAGGATTTTAATTTCCCAAGTGTACATGGAGGATTTTTTTCAATGAGGGCCGTTGCAGCACCACACATGACAAACTGCTAGTCCTCAGCTCCCAGGTGACCTGGAGCTCACTGTCAAGATAAGAAAAAGGAGGGCTGGCACACATAAACTGATGGGCTCTAATCCACCCAAGGCAGGGATCGATGTGCTCTCTCTGTCTCAGTGAGACAGGGCCATCAAAAGGAAACCCTCCCTATCCTTAGCTTTCTTCAGAGCTGACAGTTGGCTGTTCCCCAGGACGGTTTTATTTCCCTACTAAAACTTTGGAGCCGTGAAGGCTCTAAGATAATGGCTTATAATGCTCACATACAAATGTGCTCATATTTACTCCAATTCTTCACATAAGAACTTCAGAGCCCTATGAAGTCTATGCAGCGTCAGGATTCCCGTATTCTCATCTCTCTTATGAAGGCACAGAGAGGAAAGGGGAGGCTGAAGTCCTTTGGAGTTGGAGGCAGCCTGAAGGGGAAGCTGAGAGCACAATTTGCCCTTGGAAAATGCATTGAAAATCATCCACCCTGTGGCTGGCTGCCAGGTGGAGTGGGCAGTTCCAAAATACTGCTTGGTTCAGAGCCTTGCCAGCCACTCGTAGCTACACATATCATGGATCCAGCAAAGATTTCTTAAACTGAATCGCTAGCCCTGCGACAGCTACCGGACAGATTCAAAATAGGGAAAAATAGGATCCCTGATACCTCAGAGTTTATAATCTACCCAAGGAACAAAATGCTCAGAACCACAACATAAGGGCATCACACCATGCAGGGTGGAGCTGAGTTTTACCCAACTCTGTACCTTTGTACCTGGCTCAGAAGGGTAAATAAAACCTAAACAGTACACAAGTGAAAAGCTAAGGGTAATCAGCATCAAATGCTTTCTAAGAACAAAGCATTTCTGATCAGCAATGTACAAAGAGACATCAGTGTGTTATGGGAAGAATTTGACCAAGATTCCAAAGTTCTTTGAAGATGAATTAATTCTAATTTCTTCTTTTTCACTCCATAGTGTGAGAAACACAAAGAAAGTAATGGATATTTCAATTAACTGTTTCCTTTATCCAAGCCAGCTTATTCATTCATTTATTCTCTAAATGGTGCTTAGCGCATGCTGTGTACTTGGCATTGCCACAGGGCCCAAGTTACAAAGGAGAAGTCAAGTGGCCCCAGCCCCCCCCAATACCCCAGAGCACCAGGGTCTTGTGATGGCAAGCCTGGCCTCTGACCTGCCTTTTGTGTCCTAAGACCTCTTTCATATAGAGGCTAATACAAGTTCTTCTTGCTCTTTGCACCTGAAGAAGAGGCAGAGAAGCCCATTAGTATCCTTCAATGTAGCCCAAAGGGTTAGAAGTGACTGTAATCGGCAGATTATTCCCAGGCCCATGGGAATCCCTAATGAGAAGGAGCTGTCATGCTCAAATTCTCTGGTGACAATGCCTTTGGGGATATTCCCTTAGGAAATATTGACCAGACAAAATGCGCTTTTTCTGCTATGCATAAATCATTGCTCCCAAGGAAAGAATGGAATTGAAATCCAGTGCTATAATTCCAGTACTCAGGAGGCTGAAGCAGGAGGATCACTGATTCAGAGGCCAGCCTGCGCTACAGATCAGTTTAAGGCCATCCTGAAATACATAGCAAGATCATATCTCAAAAGCTGACAAATGGTTTCAGGGCACAATAATTAACAGCATCATTTTCATATCATGAAAAAAGGAGTAATGTGATCCCCAGAGCATACCCAGGTCTCTTGCCTTCCTGCTCTTAGATTTTATTTCCATCTCTACAACCATCTCCCTAAGGTAAAGTGAAGCTATCTCCCATGAACTCCCACTGTATGGATCCTAAGGTGTCCCAAAGCCATTCTTTGACATTACTGGTTGTGTACTTGTTCACTAACCCCATCTGCTTCAGTCTAATATGCGTGCAGAGTCCCACTGAGCAACACAGCAAGTGCAGATCTATGGCCCACAGAGCTTATCTGACCCATTGCCTAGATTTGTAAATAAAACTTTATTGGAACACAGTTGTTCCCTTCGTTTATATATCATTAAGGGCTACGGTCTCACTACAGTGGTAGAGTGGAATAGTTGTTAAAGAGACTGTATGGTTGCAAACTTAAAATTTGGTTCCAAACTTTTATAGCAAAACTTGTCTGTTTCCTATAATAGGGTAAATTTAGGATGCAAATCTTAAATGGTCATTGTATCAAAAGTACAAATATCTGTATAAAAATCATATAAATGTTATATTCACTCGGGGTAGTTTACCATTGGTGATAAGCATCCAATAGGCCTTTAACTATATACATTCTTTGTTGGTTCCTAATATGACTAAAGTCAATTACTCAGTCTATTACATTCAACATGAGACTGGTAAATAGAGAAGCAAAACATGTTGACGCATCCTCACATAGATTTTTTTTTGAGAATGCATTACAGAAGTAGAATTTAGAGGGGTGCCTTGTCTTGGATGTACCATTCCTCCTCAGGTCAAACTGTCATGTACAACAGAGGAAACAGAAAAACAGTTGTAGACTTTGTAATGTTAGTGTCATTTTTAGTTTAGAAGACAGGAAATACTCCCAAAGATTTAAAGGAAAATCAAAGCCAGGAAGGAGTTCTTGAGGCATAACAATCTCATCAAAACCAGTGCTGTCTTGTTTTCAGGGATTTTTCTTCTGAAATCATCACCATATCATCTACATCTTGCTTTTTGTCTCTATTGTGCATGTATAGTCACTGAGTGAAAATTACTATGTGGCAGATACTCTCTGTGCTGAGGATGAAAATTCTAGCCCTTGTGGGATTTACATTCTAGGCAAGAACAATGAGCAACATTTATAAATAAAGGAAATACATACAGTTCATTTGACTTAAAAGTGGAGAAAGAATAGTACATGTGTGAAGAAGAGGGGTTAAATTTTAACTTAAGTGGCCAGGCAAGGACTCTCTGATGTTCTGAGATTCAAGTAAAATCCTGAAGAAAGTGAGGAAGAGCATTAGGCAAGTATTTGGGGTAGAAGCGTTCTAAGCAGAGACAAAAATGGGTGCAAGGAAAGGACAAGCCTGAGGGAGCAGTGGAAGTCCATCCGCGGGTCCTAGGGAGAGGGCTGGAGCAGCTGAGGCAGGTTGAGCAAGAGGAGACTGGAAGATAGAGAGATTTCTGAGTCAGATCAGGCACAACTTCGGCTTTTACTCATCTAAGTGAAATCCTGCAGAGGATTTGAGGAAGGGATTTCATAATTTGACTTATACATTAGAAACAGAGATCAACAGACTACAGCCAACAGGCCTCCTTTTAAATATAATTTTACTGAAACACAGCGACATTCACTTCTGTACATATTATCTGCAATTACTTTTAAGCTACAACGGTGAGTAGTTGGGACAGAGACCATATGGTCCACAAAGCCTGATATTTGCAGTTTGGATTTTTCCAGAATAAGAGTGGAGAGAACATCTTTATAAAGTCATGAGGCTAGGAGCCATAAATGAAAAAATATATTCACTAGCATGAAGACTCAAGTTTATTTAGTAAGAATTACTATAAACAAAGTTATAACAAATAAGAGATTGGAAAAGAGCCACAAATAACGAGTTAATATTGTTAATGCACAGAGTCCCTGTAGATTGACAGAACAGAAACCAAAACTGGTTAGAAAAACAGTGAAAGAACATAAATAATTTGGAGGAGATGTAAGGAGCTGATAGATATTAAAAGATGTTCATGAACAACTAATTTGAAGATGGCATCATGCAGTACAGAAACTATTACTGAATTCCTATTACTTTGTTTTCTGAAATTTTGTATCATTTCTAATGCCATTTATTTCCATCACAATTTTGTATTCTTTAAAAAATAATAAATAGTAGCGTTCAACATCACTGTCAGTTAAATATGAATTAGAACTATAAGAAGATACCATTTAGTGCTTAAAATTTAAAAGAACAACAATAACTAGAGCGGTGGTTCTCAACCTTTCTAATGCTGTGACCCTGCAATATGGTTCCTCATGTTGCAGTGACCCCAAATCAAAAAAATAATTTTGGTGGCTACTTCAAAACTGTAATTTTGCTACAGTTATGATTCAGAATGGCTTTAGGCGACCCCTGAGCTTTGGTCGTTCGACCCCCGCCAGCATCACGACCCACAGGTTGAGAATCGCTGAACTAGAGGAACTGCAACGGAAAGAATAAACACTTCTATCCTTTTCTGGTGGAAATGTGAATTACTTTGGAAAACATAACTTGATGATAGCTATTCTGTTAAAATATATGCAGCTATCAAATGGGCAATTTCACTTTATAAAACCTATTCTACAAAAATAAAAGTGTGGGAAAAAAAGCATCAATCCAAATATGTAGGATATTTTTCAAAATATTTTTTGTTCTGCCAAAATATTACTGGGGAAAACCAGGAATATCTACTAATAAGTATAGATGCTTTATAATATCATGCAGTTATTGAAAAAATCTTATTTGAGGCAAAAGGCTAATTTTTCTTAAAATACAAAGAAACCCATGAATTAATATGAAAAAAAAGCCGGGC